>OZ023233.1:22669168-22721272 GCA_964006365.1 Trididemnum miniatum
CTCTACACTAATGTCTGTTAAATAGGACTATATCTATACCTTTAACTGTCGCCAAAACCTGTATTAAACCCATTCTTAGAACTATGATGCTACAATCTGATAAACTGTGGCACCCATTTGCGTTTTAACCTGATTCAGTATAAGCTGAAGTGGCGCCGCCACCTGGGTATTGAAGTGGCGGAGAAGTGGCAGTGAAGTGGCGGTGAAGTGGCGCCACTTGAATGTTGAAGTGGCGCCACTTGTATGTTGAAGTGGCGCCACTTGCATGTTGAAGTGGCGCCACTTGAATGTTGAAGTGGCGCCACTTGAATGTTGAAGTGGCGCCACTTGTATGTTGAAGTGGCGCCACTTGCATGTTGAAGTGGCGCCACTTGCATGTTGAAGTGGCGCCACTTGAATGTTGAAGTGGTGCCACTTGAATGTTGAAGTGGCGCCACTTGTATGTTGAAGTGGCGCCACTTGAATGTTGAAGTGGCGCCACTTGTATGTTGAAGTGGCGCCACTTGCATGTTGAAGTGGCGCCACTTGCACCTTGAAGTGGCGCCACTTGCACTTGGAGGTGGCGCCACTTCGCACTCAAAGTGGCGCCACTTTGGGCATGACTGCTGTTGCTGGTTTTGCGCCCGAGCAAAAAAGTGCGGTTGGAAGTTGGAACTCCGCAGAGGAACCTGCTTTTGAGCCAAACTTTTACTGCTGTTTTCATTTCAATCGTAAACAGCGTTGCCAACTGGCATACTAGATTCAAAAAATCTGGTATACGTTTTGGCTATTTGGTAGGTAAAGTTTTGCTTTGGTAGTTTATATTTCTGGTACATTTTGAAAATATGCTTAAACTCAGTCTATCGGAGGTAAAACGCAAAAACCTCATTATCGCAACTCTTCTTCAGCCAGTCAGCATTTGAGTCCTCGATTATGCTTGGACTCGTAGCTTTAAAAGGAATCGTGTTTATGAAATCACAAAATTATTTGTGATGGAAGAAGATAAAATTTAGTCATAGCTGCTGTAGATGTAATAAAAGTCTTGCGTAGAGGGAATATAGAGCCAGCGTAGGCTAATTACTTGTGCAATTCGTCCCACCAAAAGCAAAAGGTCGTAAGTTACATTTTAATAGTTTTGAGAAAATCAAGTTTAAAGATTTGATTATATCTGAAAAATCAGATTTTGATTGAAATCCTGGAGGTAGCTGCACTTGCGGCACAAATTTAAAGATGTTTGAAGTGGTGTGGTGGGTTACTCCGTTTGGGCCTCTGTTACGTCACAACTTCACTTGCGACCTTCTGCCCCTCTGCACTTTGTTCTAAATGATGACGTATTTTCACTTACAACCTAACATTATTTCATCAAATTTATGCGCTTTGCGCGGTTTTCGAAAATATATCGCATTCTAATTTAAATGCTTAAAAATATATAAAACATTGCATGTTTTGCAGAATATAAACCAAGTTAGGCTAACCTACGCAGTGAATGATCTGTAATTTTGTATATTTCAGAAAACACAGTGGTCTGGTCTTGTTTTTAACTAAGAAAAAACTTAGCAAAAATTGAAATCAAGCATGGTTACCAAACAATTTCTTTCAACAAGCTAGAACAGTTAAACAAAAAAAATATTCAACATCTATTAGCAGTACAAAATAAGTTCATTCCACATCAAAAGTAGGCTCCTCTATTTCTTCTCTATCCGGCTCTGGGAGACGATTCACACTTTCTCCTTCATCATATCGAAGGCTGTCGTAAAAAGCATGGTAAGGCTGTGGGATTGCGTTGGATTTGCACAAAAATTGGAGTTCATTAAACTTGGCCTTTGATATTGCGGAAGAATTGTCATACAGACATGGCAATGATTGTGATGAATGGGCTGTTGTTTCAGCAGTTGATGATCGTCCTCTTGTTGCTTGCTTCACTTGAAGTCGCCTAAATTCTTTATCGTAATCGTATTTAAAAAGCATGACACTTGGGTCCCTTTTTTCATATTGTATCCACTTCATCTTAAGCCACTGCACTTTTTGGTCTGTGGAATACCAAAGTTTGTTCCTTAAATGTTTTTTCGATAGAAGCTTATAATTTAAAACATCGAATGTTAAAAGATGTTCCACTTCGAAAGGATTTTGTTTCCTGGCAAGAGCTACATTTTGATAAATATCAGTTGGACAATACACTTCTTTATATCTTAGTGCAGATTCAATTGCTGAGTGTGCTGAATCACACTCCATCTGACTGTGGCCGGATTCCATATATACTTGGTCAATAGTCTCAATTGAACAGTTCTAAACAGCAGAAAGACACATAGCAGAAAAATTTTGATTCCGATTTTGTCCAGCACATGTGTCCGAATACAAAATCACTCTCCTCACGCTGTTTGGCAACGATGTTAAAAATTTTGCCATTGTTGAAGCAATTTCACAACTGCCTCTTTCTCCTTGTCCCTCATGCCACATATGACAAGTAACGTCACTACTATCCAACCTGTATACCGTTAAGTTGTATGTTGCCAATTTTCTACGGTAGAATAAAGAAGAAACAGCAAGTTTAGGGCACAACAAAACTTATTCCAAGTCAAATGTTGCTGCAACAACACTGGGTCATCTTGCGCTATTTTTTTGTGGTCCGACTTGAGTTGGCAAACGCGGCATTTTCTTCTATGGTGTTCGTTATAGTCAAACTCGTGCAGTGCCTTTTCATCGTCTTTCATATTTTTAAAACTGAAACAAAAGCTGCATTCATCTTTTTTTGGTTTGTGAAAAGATAGATGAGGAAAATCCGTGTGAAGCACCCACGATAATATTTTTCACTCACCATATTTTCTGGTTCCGATGCAACTGCTTCGCAATACAATCGATACATTTGGGCAATATTTAAATCCTTCTGCAAAAATTTTTTGCAATCCCTGTACTTACTCCTTGCGTAATGAGATTCCATTGCTGGAAAAGATTCGATGTGCTGATGCACACGCCTTCGTATTGAGTCGGGTATTTTGTTGGCAGGTGGATACTTTCCTCTTCTATCTTTTGCTGCATGCCCAATTCCTAGTCGATGCTGAAGCGTGTATGCCACCGTTTTTTCACCAATTCCAAGTGTTTTTAGAAACACACCTTTGCAAACTTTGATTTTTTCATCACTGACCGTAAAAAAATAATGAAAAGTTTGTTTTCTTCGGCTATCGACCTTTGTCTTACGCTTCGTCTCTTTTCTTATCACATGGTTTGCCGTATAGTCCCTTTGACGGTGCCAGTCCCCCAACTTCCAGTAGCTATGAAACAAGTCGCTCCTCTGTGAATGCGATAAATTTTCATTGCAGTGGTTAACACACTTACCACAGCGATGAAAATAAGGCCGTTTTTCTTCCACTTTTTTCTTATTATTAGTGACATGTTCTTTTCCAGAATTGCGCACTCGTTTCAAGATATTTCTTTTCCACATCTTCTCATCTCGTTTACGTTTTCTTGAGCGCAGTGGGGGATATTCACAAGTTATTTCCTTGAAATCCTTATCTTGCAAATTATCGCTGGTTGGGGGTGTTGTTATACTGCTTTGTCTTTCCTCCAAACAAAGGTTTTGATTAATGAAAAGTGGTGGAGATGGTTCTTTTTCAAGAACACTCCTTGGAACAGGAGACACTGAGCCAAAGCTTGCGCGAACAGCGTTGTCCGTATTCGAGCTTGCTCTTCTTTTGAGAGAATAATTTCTAGCTTTTCTTTTGCGGAGTCGTTTTCCTGTGCAATTGTATAAAAGTCAACTTCACTGCCGATTATATTCATTCTATATGAAAGAGACGTTAAGCAATTAGATTACCGGTCGGCCTGCCGCCCTGACTTCCTTTTGCTCTAAATATTGTCTGTTTGCTCTTACATTCATGAAGTCTACCTTTTCCATGCCTCTCAAAACTCGCGTTTTCTCCACTAATAGCTACTAGGCCGATGAGTTTAAACATATGCCTATCTACTTCATCGTGTCGTCAAAGTCAATCAAAATAAGAATAACTATTTTAGTGGGTACTTTTCTATTCATCACAGCTGTAAATTATAAGTATGATGATTGTTAAGGGTGGCCTAACTGCTGCAATTGCAACTTACAGAAAGAAGCTATACAGGCTAAAAGGTTACCTTCATCCACGCTTGAGTCGCTATCACTTGAAGAAAGGGATGGTTGATATAATCAACCTCGGAAGAAATCTCATCAGAGTACGAATCAAAAGAAGGAGAAAGTTCCATTACTTGTAATATTGTTTAATGTTTTTCTTACAGCAACACCACCAATCTTTGAGCTTCTTCAATGCACCAGCAGTCTTGCCACGTGCTACTTTGAGAGTAGTTAAACCAGAGTTTTCTCTATAAGAGTTGTCCGACTCTTTCTCATTTTTGTTTCTTTATTATAATGGTTACGCTTCAATACTAATAGATCAATTGTCTCACAGAAACGTCGCAGTGCATAAGATACAATAGCAGCAGCAGCAGCATAAGAATGCAGCAATCCGGCAACTCTGAAAGTCTGAATCCAGTCTTGTAGCTTGCAGCAGCATTATTTTTTTATTTGCTTTGAAATCATAACATGAAATGCACGAATTTGTTTTTAAAAACTTAGTGCCAACATCTAGCAATGCTCTGCTACTGCGCCAAAGAAAAGCAAACTTATAGCCTACCCTGATATTTCGCCACTACTTTTCTTAGCATATTTAGCAAAAAATGCTTAACGCAGGTAGGCTAATACGCAGTGGTGTAAAAGAAAGTAACAGTAGACTTTTACACGAGCAGCTTTTTCGATAACGAATAAGCCTAGCATTTTCGATAACGAGTATTTTCAGCATAAAGTAAGGCTACCCGAGCAGTTTTTTCTGCACAAAGTAGGTTAGTTTCAAATTTTGAGCCTTAATGTCGATTTTTTTAGTTAAAAGAAAAAAAATTGCGCTGGATAATTTGAGATCTTTGGAAGCTTGCACAGCACACATTATTAATATTTGACGAGCGCGTCACAAAAAATTTCTGGTATACAACAGCTTTTTTCAAAGCTATCGAGAGTATTTATGATAGAGGTTTTTCCAAATGCGAAAACCAGGTAGTCGAACCGAAGTTTTATCAACCGGTTTTACGCTAATTTGGTCGAACCTGAACCGTATTTTTCAAAATTTCAAAGAGCGAACCGGAACTGAACCAAATAATTTGAGTACTTGCGAACCTTAATCGAACCGATTAAAAAAGCGGCTCGCTCCGTGAGCTCACACGCGTCACTTTGATCGGCGTAACCGACTGACACTTTGAAGGTGGCTTATATTTAAAGAAATACAGTACTTGCACAGCACTACAAGCTGTGCATTGGCCCGTCAATGTGAAGATATGTTTCTTTATCAAAGATTAGGCCGCCGGCGTCGGAGCATGGTAGCAATTTAATTATCTCGAAACTGGCTTTACTACTAATATTTTATGCATTATAGTGGCCTGTCAATGCGAAGAAAAATTGCTTTGCACGTTTCATTTTTTAAAATATGTTACTAGAATTATACCATTTTTAACTGTGAACTTGAACCGGAACTTTATAAACCGGTTTGAAATATTTTTTACTGGAGCGAACCCAAACCAGAGCGTTTCAATTTATCTGAACCTTAACCAGAACTGAACCGAAATTTGAAACCGCTATTGAACCCAAACCGATTCTGAACCGTACAAATTAAACGGTTCGACTCCCTGGCGAAAACAGCTTTTTCAAAGCTATTCTGATGTTCCGTACTGATAACCTATTGTTCAAAATACTTGGCTAATTTTTCATTTGCACTGGCAGTGATGGGCACGATAGGCTAAAATTTTCTGTACTTAAGCAATAACGATAACCGATAATTTCAAAAAATCCCTGGGCGATACCGATTATAATCGGTAAATTTCAATTTCTTGAAGTGATATCGGTAATCGATAAATTCTTCAAATATATGTTGCATTAAATTTTCGATGTGTTTGACGAAGCTTTTTTGGAGTCAAATTGCAAAAATATTTTTCTAGATTTTTAAGAAAAGAAAACAGTTCACGAACTCTGCCGTGGCAACAAAACAAAGAGACATTTTTTTAAATCGCAACAAGACTTTATGAACACTGCGTATTTTTCCACAGCACCACCTCACTAACTTTGAACACTGTGTGCGTGAAGAATTGTTTATCTCGATAATTCATCGGCGATAACAAAATGTACTACAAAAGCGATATCGGTAATCAACAAATCAAAACTATATCACCGATAAATGCCCATCTCTGTGCACTGGTGGTTAAGCGAGTCTACTATTAAGATTTCAACATTCGTTTCATATGAATAAACATTCGTTCGTTTTCCGATTACAGCAACAATTTTTAAGAGACATTTGCAATTACTTTAAATCGCTTAATCATGTAGCGGTCGGAAGGTTACCACTTTATTGACAAAAGGTCCCCGTGGGGACGTTTGAGTGACATTTTTTAACTGTAAATAAATTTACCGTGAGCATTTCGAATTTTTTCGTTTTGGTACAGAAGAGTTTCATCACAAAATAAAATCCAAAAAAAATCAAGCCGTCATTATACTCGCGGTATTCCGCCAAAGCGTGTAACAAGTAGCGGGACCCGTTTCCGCCGCTGATCGCCCAGGCAACTCAGCTTCAAAGTTCGAAGAAAACAGCGCGGTGACGAGTCCCTGGCGATACTTTGTGCGATTTGACCGGCCCAGGGCGCGAACCCCAGACCTCCCGCATCGATAGCGATGTCGTTACAACTGAGTCCAACAAACTAAAAAGCATTTGGCCTAATATATTGTCCAACCAGTTGGACAAAAAATTGAATTCAGTAAAACTTGAGCGATAGGTCCCCTACTTTCCCTGCTTTCAATAAGATCCATAAGCTTTAATGGTTATTTTTACAGCTAAGGTCTAATAAAAAATCAAAAAACAATTAATGTAAAATATTTTGCATTCAGAAAAATGTCGAATTTAATTTGGATCAAATTCCTGAAAATATTACTCCAAAAGTTTTAATGATAGAAATCAATTTCGATTTGAAATGACATTTAGACTGGAACTCTAGTCTATCACTAAATGCAGTTTGTGTCCAACAAAGGGTGTCATAGTAACCCATGCTAATGTACAGCTATATAGACTACCTAATCACTAAAACTATCCTTCACGTTATTTAAATCAGTTTTTGCTAACTAGGCTACATATCACTAAAAATTCTCTTGCAAATGTCTGTAAAACTATCCTTCACGTAATTGAAATCAAATTTAGCTAATTCGTTAGCTTAACTCCGGCGTTTGAAGGCTTTAGTCACTTTTCACAATGCAAGCTGACAGTAGTCTGCTGAAATCGATCTATAAGTACTCATGCGTAAAAACGAAATCACGTGATAGAGTCGGATAACTCTAATAAAGAAAACTCTGGTTAAACTATCATGATTATAATGTCACAGCCGTGCATGTGTTTACGATATAATCGTGAATAAATCATACGTATGATAATTATTCACGACCTTTTGCCTCCTGAACAATGTCACTTACGACCTTTTGCTTATCACCGTTTTAGCCAAATTGCACTTACGACGAATTGTATTTTCGGGTGCTGCAACCATGCTTCTCATGTTACTTTTCTTGATCTTCCATTCTCCCCTTGCATGTTACAACGTTCATCGTTTTGTTGCTTCTTCCCTTTTCTCGTGCTGTCCAATTATACTGTATGTTATTTACGCATGTTATTCTTGTGTTGACGGTACGGAAATAAAAGACACTAACTAACTTCTGGCATTTTTTTAATGATGCTTTGTGCCAATTACTCTGAAAGTTTGTCTGCGCAAGTTGGCACTAGAAAGAACAGTTAATATGGAAAAAAACATTTTTTTGAAAAATGTCACTTACGACCTTTTGCTTTTGGTGGGACGAATTGTATAACGGTATTAGTAGCAGCAGTGTATTTATCCTAACAAAATCAAGATAAATGGTAAGGTACAAGAAAAAAACAGCGAAAACATAAGCCAACAGATCAGGGGCCGTATTACAGAGTGATCTCGACAAAGCCGAGCGAGCTAAAAACGTCATATTCCCTCGCTCCGCTAAATTGGCTATTACAATCTTCTTCTCGACTTTAAATTTGTCTCGGATTCCTCGCTAACCTAGCGAGAGCTGAAAAGCACTAAGCGTTTGAGATGGAAAGTTTTGCTGATATTCTCACATAATGGCGGCATTTTTGGCGTAGGACGATAAAACTGTTGCGAAAAAAAAAAAAAAAGAATCAAAAGAGTGGGCACTAGGCACATTCTTTTACCACATCTTGTGATGAAAAAGTACCGGTATTCAGAAAAAAAAATCAAACAAAAGCGGTGACAAGCTTAGCTTAGTTTAGCAAAAAAATACTTAAAGCTAAAATTATGGCAAAAGCATAATAGTTCAATTACAAGTTTTAGCTTCTTTCAAACAGCTTGCTTGGAAGTTTTCAAAATTCACACCGACCGAAGATTTTGCTAAATCGTAATTAGTAGTTTTCTTAAGAATCAATCAATCAAGTTTTATTCCCGTCAGCTAAAATATTAAAAATACACTCGAACACTAAAAGCAAATAAATATTGGTACGGAAAACCAAAATGCAGCAAAACGGGTTAGCGTTGAGGCATGACAGTCAAAACTGACTGGCCATGGCTGCATGACTACAAAAAGCATATCTATAGTTAGTTAGTGTCTCAACACAAGAATAATATATAAAAATAATGTACAGTATAATTGGACAGCACGAGAAAAGGGAAGAAGCAACAAAACGATAAACGTTGTAATATGCAAGGGAAAGTGGAAGGTCAAGAAAAGTAATAGTAACAGTAATACTTTATTTTCGCCTGCATTTCTTAAAACAATAAATCACAAGTAACATGAGAAATAACAAAGTAACATGAGAAGCATGATTGCAACACCCGAGAAGATTTACATTGTCTTTACCTGCTAACGTAGACTTTTATTAGGCAAAACTTTATTCAATTTTTGCAATAAATGCAGAAAAGCTATGACAAATTTAAGCGAACTACTTGTAAAAAACCTGACAACCATTTATTTTACCTGTTTCTTGTGGACATAAAATCTTAGCATGTGCCAGATTTTAAACATTAATTTGAGTCAAAAAAATCCAAGCACATTAGCTTATTAGGTTGCTTTTCCGCACCTATCAAGACAATTCCTGCGTCCATCGCAGATTCATACTTTTATTTCTCAGCATTTGATACACAGTTTGTCACTTGTACAGTTGATCTAGCGACGCATTCATTCATTTAAACTGTTTATGCGGTTATCAGCAATTCATGACGTCACAATCGCATGGCAAGCCAAGCCCGCAAAAATCTGACGCAAGCGCTCGTTAAATGCGTGTGAACGTCATTAGCGAGGGGTTCCAAGTGCATGTTTGGCGAGAGGTAATGGTAATACCGTTTTCGGTATTGAGCCTCTCGCTCGTTGTTGTCTCGCAAACACAAGGCGGAAAAATGTCGAGCGAGACAAATTCTGTAATTCCGTCCCAGCTTTATAATACAAATACATCCTTATACAAATATGTTTGGAAAGGAGCACCAAAAAAACCGCTAGCTTGGTAGGATGATGGTGGTGTTTGACGTTGACGTTGGTGTTTGACGTCATATATGCAATAAAAATGTGGGCCCCAACGGCCCCCCCCTGAAAAAAATTCTGGCTACGGGTCTGCTTTTGCAACACCGGAGTGTGCGAGTGCTAGTTTGGTCAATGAGCGAGTGGTCCGGCTACAATGTGCGAGTGGAAATTTGCGAGTGAACATGGAACATGCGTGTGCGAGTGGATGGTTATGTGCGAGTGGTCCAGTCATAATGTGCGGGTGAACATAGAATGTTCGAGTGCGAGTACGGTGATATGCGAGTGATTGGTTATGTGCTAGTCGAAATGTGGTGGTGCGAGTGACGATGTGCTAGTAGCACATTTGTGCCAGTGACGTTATTTCACCCCTGTTGCTCTTAGGGCATCACGCCCACCATCAGACACCTCTGTAAGAAACCACAACCTTGATCCAAATATTTACTCAGTAACATTGCTAAGGTCATCACAATCCACAAACTGGTTTTCGTTGTTATTGCAACTCATCAGGTGAATGTAGTGAGAACCTTGTAGCAAATTAGCCCAAAACAGGTAAAAGTGAAATTTGGGTCTGGTATGACACAAGCCGTAGTATTTTTCAAAGAATTAAAGGAATGATAACCGGTGGACTAGAGATGGCACGGGCTGACTTTTTTGCAACCCGGACCGCCCATGGCCCGGAACCTCTTGCCCAGTAGCGGTAACCGACCCGGAAACTTATCCCAAAAATACAGCCCAGCACGCCCAAGGCCCATTCTTTTACGAACGTTTACCACATTTAACAGAAAAATGAAAGTGGAAAGAGATTTCAAAAATTGGTAGCAACTCAATTAGAAACAAAAGATAGAACTGGGCGGTTAGCGGACCACTAAAAAGACCGGTTAACGGCTCGTTAGCGGGTCTCTTAGTGGCCCATGCCATCTCTACAGTAGACAATGCAAATACTTTTTCATCTCCCACAGGGATCATATTTGGAAATCCAATTGCAAAAAGACTTTTCTGCATTAGAGCAGCCAAACTACACTGATTGCTCTAATGCAGGAAACTTTTTATGAAAAAGAAGTCGATTGGGTGACTGCAAACATGTTACGTCATTTATGATTTCTTGATAACTGACCAAAAACATTTTCATTGGAATACACCCACCAAAGCGGTTTCATTAATTATGCAATAGAATGGAATAGTATGGCATAGCATGGCATAGTACGAAATAATATGCCGCACTATTCCATAAATAGAGAACACTCTAATTATGGAATAGTATGGCATAGTATGGAATGGTATCAGGAGTATGGCACGGTTTCTCTAATTATGGAATAGTATGGCTTAGTATGGAACAGGGATCTAGAACAACGGGACGAGCAACTCCAAAAATCCGTTTGTCAACTCTGTACAACAGTAGGGCTATGGTTCAAGATCAAGAATGTAGGAATTGGTAGGCACATAGCTTGTAGTTGGGTTGAAGGTGGATGTAAACCGGTTTCTCTAATTATGGAATAGTATGCCGTACTGTTATGAAATAGCATGGCATAATATGGAATAGCATGGCATGGTATGGCACAGTATGGAATAGTATGGCATGTTATGACATGGTATGGAATAGTATGGCATAGCATGGAATAGTATGGCACGATTTCCGGCATAGTGAGCATACTATATCCATACTATGACATAGTATGGCATAGTATCAGGAGTATGGCATGGTATGGAATAGTAAGTAAGGCACTGTGGTATACAGTGCTGCCGTCGAGGGTAGGCTCGGTAGGCTCAGCCTACCTTCTTTTTTTTTAACAAGGTAGGCTCAGGTAGGCTCCGTATTTTTCGGCTTTGCTATACGCAAAAACGTAGAGCTATTACCCGAACAGTGGCGTATGCCGTCCTAGTTCACAAATCTTGAATAGGCTGTGCGCTTGTCTCGTCAAAGCAGCAACAGCGTATGCACAGGAGCTGTAGGTGCGCCACTATTACATTTGTCATTGATCTTGCCGACGGGCTTAATTTCAAAGGCGAAAGAAAGAAAGAAAGATGGAAAAGAAAAACTGTAGGAAAGATTTGGGCTAGTTTGTTTGCTGCTTGCGAGGCTGCGATCTCGATCGATTTTTATACGAGTTTGAGTTTAGTCTACTATTTCAGCTAGTGCAAACATACGCTCGATCGAGCTCTCTAATTTACTTTTTTCGAGTTCAAGCTGACAGAAATACAAGTGTTTTTTTCTTGGTCGCCTCTTCATAAATAAGAAAAAACGTACATCTGTTAGGAAAAGCACAATTTCATCATGATTTTAACAAAAAATATTTCTTTCTGATCATTTTGTAGTCTTAAATATCGAACTTAACAGTTTTATTCGAGTGTGCGTTCGAGTTTGCGGCCCTGAGCGAAATCAAATAATATTATACGCAGCACAGCTCGCAACTAGTAAGAGTAAAAAAAAAGCATTAGAATTTTTGCTTATTGAAGTCAAAAGATGCATTAATAGGCCTATTTTGTCGGATCAAGACATTACGACTGAGTTGAAGTTGCAATTATGAAATTGCGTTATCGGCTTTTAGTTACTGTTAGGGCTAGGTTTAGGTTTAAGGTCTCACGCCGAAATGTTGTATAGTCTAAAGGTGTGTTTACACAGAATACGATGCGATTTTCGAGCGAAAAAGTTGCTTGAAACTGTTGGATGCAAACACGTACGTAAATTTTCTGCGATAGTATTCGCACGGAACTGTCTGATGTTATTTCGTAAAGTAAGTTTTTTCAAAATAGACTTCAAAGCTTGAACCAAGTCTGATTTCGGAATACTCCAAGTATTTATGATGTCATATTAAAACACAATGTAGAATAATGACGTTTTTCCTGGTAAGTGTATGCAAAGGCTTCTCAGGATCATCAGCTGGCAATACAAGCAGAACAATCTCCGTTGCAAAACTAGTCAACCTTGCTACCAATTAAGGTAGGTCAGTTAGTTGTTGCATTTTATCCTTCTATCGCGGAAAACCGACATACTTGCTCTATCTACTATACGCTGTTAAACCAAACTCGTCTCCGATTGGTCAATTGATTTTTCCTTAGTGATCAATAGGGCCAGTAAAAGTCATTAAAGTCATATTTTTTTTGGTGGTTCAAAAAGCTGTGAAACCTATAATAATACAAAAACTACTTTGTTACGGGGTGTATTGAAGAAGTTATAAAGTCATAAAAAGTCATATTTTCTGCATTTAGTCATAAAATATGACCTTTCATTTTTAGTGAAAGTACTATCGTGAAGTGGGCCTAAATGGCGAGTTGCAACAGCTACACAAAAAACCAGCCGTAATCAGAAACTAGGCTACTTACTATATTAGAATGAGTCCTGGTAAAGCCGATACGAGAAACGAGCACAGGCGTTTATGACATCACAAGAATGTAGGTTTTAAACGGACCAATAACACGTTTACTCGTGTAGCCGCAATTGGCTAATTTTTGTTTAGTGGAAGTACTATATATATTGTGAAGTGAGCATGCCGAAAAGAAAAGTTTCTGATGGGAGAAAGGTCCGATCGATTGTAAAAGACTTCAAAGAGTTCACAGTCACTCCAAAAGATGAACTTTACTGCCCGCTATGCTGCTGCATAGTTAAGCATGAGAAGCGATTCTTTGTGGAGCAACATGTTGCTACTCTCAAGCACAGAAAAGGCGTTGAAAAGGCAAAAAGTGCTGAAACTTCCGATACACGTCAAACATTTATAAGTTCCGGTAAACACCAAGATTTTGCAACAAAACTTGTTCAAGCTTTTGCATCAGCTGATATACCGATGGTAAAAGTAAATCATCCAGCTATTCGACAGCTTTTTCGAGATTTGGGGCAAAGCGTACCATCTGAAACTCTTTGTCGTCTGAAAGTTAAGGAACTAGATGAAGCATATGATCAGAAGGTGGCAAAAGACTTGAGTGAGAAGCCGTTGTTTTTTGTTAAGGATGAAACTGAATTAAGAGGTAAAAACTTTTTGCACATACTTTGTGGTACGCTGGATAAACCGGAGTGCTGCTTTTTGGTTGGATGCTCTGTGATTGATGGTTCGGCTAATAGCCAAAAGATAATCCATGAACTGGATGATGTCATAAAGAAATTTAAGGTAAGGAGGGAAGACGTCAATTTGTTAATATCTGATGCTGCATCCTACATGTGCCGTGCGGGCAACGTTTTAAAAGAAATATATCCAAACCTCCTGCATGTTACCTGTCTGGCACACTTAATGCATAACTGTGCTTTGAAGATAAAAAATTTTTACAAGGAAGTAGACGACCTGATTGCTGCTGTAAAAGCAAGCGTTGTGAAGAATAAAACCAGAGCTGCTGATTTTGCTGTTTGTGGAAAACCTCCGCAGCCAGTTGTTACTCGTTGGGGGAGTTGGTTGGATGCTGCTAACTACTATGCTGAGAAACTACCACAAGTTCGGGAAATTGTTAATTCGTGGAATGGTGAAGGAGTGATTGTGCAAAAGGCCAAAAGTAAAGTGAATGAGCAAAAGCTGACCAGTCAGTTGACTGAAATCAGTCAATGCTACAATGAGCTCTCAAACCTAATTCTTAAGATGGAAAATTCTACATACACAATACAAAAGGCTTATGAAGATATCAACTCTCTTGGTTTTGGAAGTGACCCTCTGCAGCTGAAAAAGTACATAAAGAAGCGCTTGGAAAAAAATGATGTAAAAATCATTGTGGAGCTAAGTAGGCCAGATATTCCACCAGCATTGTATGCAAAATTGTTGCAATGTCAGCCTACTTCAGCATCTGTGGAGCGGTCGTTTTCTCTTTTAAAATCATTCCTTCGTCCAAACAGAAATTTTGTAGATGCTAATATTGAACACTACATGAAACTATATTTCAATGCTTAACCTATTGATTAAATGCATTAGACGTTTGAACTTGAGTGACACTGAGGAGTTGATGATTTTCAGGTGAAATAGACGTGTTAATATATCATTGATCAACCGTGTTTTTCTTTAAAATATACCCAAAACACTTACATTCGACTGCTAATTATGAGATTAGCAAAACATGATGCTCTAAAAATAAAGTCATATATTGTCATATGTTTCAAAAAATAAAGTCATATTTTTCGATTTTTTAGGTCATAAAAAAATGGCCCTAGTGATCAGGTAGTAACGAAAATATGCAGTTTTCGGTCATGTGAGTTATGTACGAAAACTGGCTTGCAGTGCTTGTCTAAGTAATGCTGCGTCGCGAAATGTACTTTTGCATTCCCTCCAATGTAGTTTTGAAGGGATGCAATTACTTTTGTGGCTTATTGGTAGTATTTTTCTGAAATTAGTTAGATGTAGTGCATTTGAAATGTGATTGAGACTAGGTTTTAGACTACAACGTTACAAGTTATCAAACCCAACAAGTCGAGTTACAGAGAAAGTGATTTTATTTCCCTAGACTGTTAATAATTTGCTGTGGTTTTGCTGGTTTATGCAACAACTCTGTTTAATTCATGACAAAAAAGCTGGTAATCTACCAGTTCCTGAACACTTGAGATCCCCAGTACGGTAGCTGTTAGACTACCGGTACATACCGTATCATGTCACTCATGTGTGGGCTACTTTGAGATGTACCAGTAATCATTGCAAAGGAGAATGGGTCAGCAGTTCAAATCTGCAGATATTGTATCCAAGACAAGTTCATCAGTAAGGTTGCAGGGTACTGTTCATTGCTGGTATTAGGGTACCGGTACTGGGTACAGAGTACCAGTACGAGTGCAGCAGTACACTGGTACAGTACGGTACTTGTATTATCTGCTGCGCATCTCCTAGTCTGATTGCAGTTAACAAGTGAAGGAAAAACCAAATAAATCTAAAATCTGCAGCGCGACGGATTCACGATGAGGTTGATAGACTAGCAATGTGTACAGTAAGCAGAAGCAAATTGAGGTTCATAGTTTGTCAAGCTTTAAACTGAAATTATTTCGAGAGATTTCAGTTTGAGTGCGCGAACAATGGTGTGCACTATCTTCAAATCTGCTGGTATACACGTAATAGGTTTAACTTTGTTTTATTTAACAATTGTAAGTAAATACGGAACGACAGAGCCACTGCAACTTTTCAAACAACAGGTAGGCCTATAATGCAGATTCCAGTGAAGCAGGTGCTTTACCGGTAAGTGATCAAAACGTGTTGTGAATGCGCTAACTAGGTACAGTACTGTACGGTATGTTAGGGAGTATTTTTAACAGTTAATGCAATGCACTGGTATGCTTACATGGTTTTTGTTTTAATTTCATTTTTCAAAGATGCCACGTATCATTGGTGATTTGCAATTTAATTAATACAGCACAAGCTTGGACAACTTCGGCACAATGAGGACAAAGATTAGAATTGATGAGGTACAGAATTTTGTAGTTCCTCAGCCTCTCTATGACATGCTCTACGTGAATTTGGGGCTTGTTTGCATTAAGCCGTGGTTTGGGTTTGAGGTTAGGGTTCAGGGTTAGGCTTAGGCCCTAATCCCAAGTAATAACTCACTAGCAGTCCTTGTGCTCGTGATGTATCCATTTGTTAATAAGATGCGGCTTAATTCAAACAAGCTCCGTGAATTCTACTCGCAGCAATTTTATGTGTACAAATTTGACTTCTGAACTTGTACATTGTGTTTTGCTAACACGTAAGGGTGGTGAATTGAGAAACACATATTTAGGCATTTAATTATAGATCATGAAGTCTTTGTCTGCACTCTGCACGTGCGAGAACCAAGTCTTTAGTTTGAAAATATAGATTTAATTAGAATCAGAGGAGGGGCATTGTTTTACATATGAAATTAGGAAACAAAGGTGTTTGGTAGTAAATAAAAAAGAATAAAAGTTTTGATATTTAACAAACTCGATGTGGCGTGTATTGTTTATTTGATAAGAGAAAAATTTAAACTTGCAGTGAACTTTGAAATCAAATTTTTGTTCACTAGGGTTATGAATGCGTTTGAATTTAATACAATTTTATATCTCCTACGTTCAAATGCGTGATAACTTTGCTGTGGTCTGATACTCTGCACTATTTTATCGGCAGTGCTTTCTGGATACGCTGCACTCACCATTTTTTCAAGTAATTTCTCCATTTCGGGCAACTCCAATCAGTTACTTGACTGTCAATCTGTGTCTGGAGTTATCATAACTAGTGCTGGCTGCATGAAGTTCTTTTCATGGTGTTTCAACAAAAAACTCTGTGCAGTCTAAAATAATTCGGGTCTTACCTAGAGTAAGCGATTGGCGTTCAGAATAACCCGTCCGCATAATGCAACAGACGTGGACGGCTTATACTAGATGAAACCCAATAATTCTGCAGTTGAATATATCTTCAAACATTTCTAGCATACTACTTCTATTTTTCTCCAGAGAGGAAATATTCTTCATGCGGCATCCAACAAAAAAGATTTCATGAAATGAATGCAGGTACGTCAGAAAATGTTTCGTCATATCACTTTGCTAAGTCAAAATATGGTAGGTCAGTTTCATCAAATATACGAGCGGCTGATCATGTAAAGTTATTCAATTTACTGTTTTGCCTGACCTGTACTTGAGAGATTGAAATCCTTCGATCATTTCCGCAACAGTATGAAATATTGATCCTTCAATTCCTGTATGATTTTTAATTTCGTCACCTGACAAATTTTCCCATTTAAAAGTTTGTTTTTAAGAGCTTCAGTTCCTTTTTTTAGATTGGCTATTTCTTCTGTTGCTAGCTGTAGGTCTTCATTGTCATTACTTTCTTTGGTTTCATTTACGGGTATTTAAGCTAGCACATCTTCATTGCAACTTTCTGTATTTATCACCTGATCTGATAGTGTCAGATGAAATGCAACAATGTCGCTTTCGGCTGGTATTTCTTGAAGTTGCAGTTGATCTGCGATGTTCTTTTTGTTCCTTTCGCTGACCACGAAGATTAAAGCGAGGAACAGCATCTTTTAGGTTACTTTTTAAAAATGTGGAACTGCTGTGCTGGTTGCAGCAGTGACTTTGAAGTCATCATCAGCAAAATGATAAGAACAAACATGGGCATATTTGCCTGGAGAATAATTTTTGCTGTTTAGCATTTTAACCATTGTATTCTCGCTTTGGGCGCTAATGGTTGGCGATGAAATGAGCGATATTTGTTTTTTCAGAAGTTACATTCGCAGCCAAATACTGCACAATGGTTGGGCATTGCATATTCATTAAATCAAATATTTGCAAAGTTAATCTTTTCTGCCTTAATGGAAATAGTAATGTTTTTGTTATTACTGTTGCTCAGCCTTTCTGCAAACCACATTTCCTGAATAGTGCATCATACCTTCGTAGAGAGTTCAAAAAATTCCGGAATTTTACAGCACATGTTCCATCATAGTTTCGTACTGATTAAAGAATGTGTTGAATTTCAAAACAAATTTTGCATCATGATTTTGCACTTTTTGCATGAAAGGTGGCACCACAGCTCTGTACAAGTTAAAGCGACGTTTTAAACTTACTGTAATAAAGTTGGATTGACCAGTTTCTGATTCTACCAAATGCAAAAAGCTCACATAGGTCTGTTCCGTTTTAAAAGTTGTGGTAGTACAGTAGTGTAATGTGCACTTATTTCTGCAATAATATGCATCATTTTTATATTGGTGTCACTTTGGAGGTGACCTGCTCAGGTTGACAAGAATTTGATGAACCCAAGCCTGATCCTTTAATTACGACCCGAAGGTGATTTGATTGACCAGGCACTAGCAGATTGCCGCACCAATACACAGTTCAAGCTTTCACCACGCATGACAAAATTCTTGGAGTTCAGTCAGGGACTGAAGTTCATGCAGTTAGGGTGCTCAGTTGAAGCATGGTAGGTCTCTCTTGAGTTTTTGCAGTAGGTGGCATCAAAAACTATAACTTTTTATTGCTACAGCAGTATCTAGTCTACATCAAACAGTTGCTTTTGATTAATTTTTTTGAAAAGAAGAAAGTAACACATTTGAACTATCAAAACTCATTTAATTAATGGCTTAAAATAGGAGTGTGTATGTCATGGTAATGCATCTTTATTAATATGTTATCTTATCTGTTAGTGAGCTTTTTTATGGTTATACTTCGTAGTTTTGATCTTTCCTAGTGTGAGGTTGTTTAGCTACTATTTCAATTCATCAACTTTATCCATAAACTGTAAAGCATCGTATGTAAAAAAAAAAAAGGGGAGTGATGTGTTATAGCTGCAACCACTTGTCAATTTAAAAGCTGCTGGATGGTTTATAAAAGGCAGTGGCTAAGAATATGTGACGGTAAAAATATGCTTTTTGTTTATTTCATTATCCCTTCACAATCTCCTCGGTGGTATGAAAGCGTGACAAACTGACAAACAATAAAATAAACTCAAACGAAAAATGTTACCGGCCCGTAAGAACAGCCACTTTGTTTTTAAAAAGATAGCATTATAATAGTCAACCCTTTATTACATCAGAAGCCGTATTTACATGTAAAATTGCTGGGTGTAGAATTGACGTAGAGCATGTCATAGAAAGGCTGAGGAACCACAAAATTCTGTACCTCATCACTTCCAATCTTCGACCTCATTGTGACGAAGTTGTCTAAGCTAGTGCTGCATTGGATAAGTTGCAATCACCAGTAATACGTGGCATCTTTAACACATGAAATTTAATATGGAAACCATACCAGCATACCAGTGCGTTGCATTAACTGATCACGGGTAAGTGTTAAAAATACTCCATAACATACCGGTACATACAGCATAAACAGTACCGCACCTAGCACATTCACAACACGTTTTGATCACTTACCTGTTTTACTGGAATCTGCGTTATACTTGTTGTTTAAAAAGTTGCAGTGGCTCTGTCGTTCCGTATTTACTTACAATTGTTAAATAAAACAAAGTTAAGCCTATTACGTGTATACCAGCAGATTTGAAGATAGTGCACACCATTGTTCGCGCACTCAAACTGAAATCTCTCGAAATAATTTCAGTTTAAAGCTTGACAAACTATGAACCTCAATTTGCTTCTGCTTACTGTACACATTGCTAGTCTATCAACCTCATCGTGAATCCGTCGCGCTGCAGATTTTAGATTTATTTGGTTTTTCCTTCACTTGTTAACTGCAATCAGACTAGGAGATGCGCAGCAGATAATACAAGTACCGTACTGTACCAGTGTACTGCTGCACTCGTACTGGTACTCTGTACCCAGTACCGGTACCCTAATACCAGCAATGAACAGTACCCTGCAACCTTACTGATGAACTTGTCTTGGATACAATATCTGCAGATTTGAACTGCTGACCCATTCTCCTTCGCAATGATTACTGGTACATCTCAAAGTAGCCCACACATGAGTGACATGATACGGTATGTACCGGTAGTCTAACAGCTACCGTACTGGGGATCTCAAGTGTTCAGGAACTGGTAGATTACCAGCTTTTTTGTCATGAATTAAACAGAGTTGTTGCATAAACCAGCAAAACCACAGCAAATTATTAACAGTCTAGGGAAATAAAATCACTTTCTCTGTAACTCGACTTGTTGGGTTTGATAACTTGTAACGTTGTAGTCTAAAACCTAGTCTCAATCACATTTCAAATGCACTACATCTAACTAATTTCAGAAAAATACTACCAATAAGCCACAAAAGTAATTGCATCCCTTCAAAACTACATTGGAGGGAATGCAAAAGTACATTTCGCGACGCAGCATTACTTAGACAAGCACTGCAAGCCAGTTTTCGTACATAACTCACATGACCGAAAACTGCATATTTTCGTTACTACCTGATCACTAAGGAAAAAATCGATTGACCAACCAGAGACAAGTTGAGTTTAACAGTGTATAGTTCGTTACTGACCTCCTGTTTACCCTTTAAAGGTGGGCGAATTGGCGCCTGCCTAGTTAATAGGCCTAGTCCTAGTATCTAGTCTAACTCTATCGGGCTAGTCTAGTTGGATTTTTTAGTTCAAATAAATTGGAACTTTTCATTTTCTGTAGGTACTTTTGCAGTGGAGAAGTCCGTAATCGGAGCGTTATACCATCATCATTTGGTATTGAGTTCAATTTATTGTTCGCAACAACGTCGTCGCCGGTAACCCCTCTCACCAGTATTACGATAGCTCATCTAATGCAACTAAAGAATTTTTGCAAAGAATCGTTTAGAAAAAGACCGCCGATGGGACCTGCTCGTAGGCTGACATTTTTGCAACCAAACCGACCCGGCTACTCATCCCAAAAATAAAGCCCGGCCCGCCCAAAACCCATTCTTTTATAAATCTTTAATCACTTTTAAAGGAATAATCACCATTGAAAGCGATTTCAAAAATTGGTAGCAGCTTGTTAGCAGCCCAGTTATAAAGAAATGATAGATCTGGACCGTTAGCGAACCAATAAAAAGACCGGTTAACAGCTCGTTAGCGGGTCTCTTAGCGGCCCATGCCGTCTCCAGCCGAGAGGTAAAAGCGTCCGCCTCTGCAGCTGTAGACTCTGATTTGATTCCAAGTCAGGTATATTTGAACTTTGAAGACTATAATATGTCCCCCCAACCCCCTTATAATTTCTTGCTACTAGAGAGGTCCTAGCTATTTGATCAATGAGGCCGCAGGCCCGCAGTGACTAATGAGCAGACTCATCTCTACGTAAGTATGTATATAATGGTAGATTTCCCCAAAAAAACATCTTGATGGACGATCAAAAAAAGAAAAAAAATCTTCGTTGTTCGTGTCGAGGTCCCTTATTTCTCTGAGGCCTTAAGCTTCAGCCTGCTTAGCCTATTGGTACATTCGGCCTTGACTGTGAACACGACATGGCCTAGCGGACAGAGGTAGGCTACCGCGTGCAGGTGACAAATCCTACGTGACGAGTTTGATTCGCGGCTGGAGCCGATCACATTTGACATGTATGCCGGGTGGCTGCTGACTCGAAGAGCGCAAGCTCATTTCGCAGTCTCCCTTAATTATTGTTGAATTTTTTCGTTCAATAAGGGAGCTCGTTATTGCGCTTTGATCGCTTTCTCGTAATTGGAGAATAAATATGTAACTAAATACAAAAGTAATTACAAATACAACGTTATTAATACGCTGACCTGAAACAGCTATTAATACGCTGACCTGAAGCAGCAATTTCATGTAGCCTAACTCTTACAGATGTTGGACCAGAGGAATTTTTTTTAAACCGGACCCAAAGTCAGTATCATCATCTAATACCATCACTGTTGGAAGACAACGATGCTCTTAATAAATATTCAAGATAGGTTAAGTCAGAGTTTCTCACACTATTAAATCTCGTTCGGCCTCATATCGAAAAAATGAATACCAATTGGCGTAGACCAATCTCGCCGGGGCATCGTCTTTGCTTAACTCTTCGGTGAGAGAACCATAGGCATAATAGCTTTCCAATAAACAAAGCCATGTAGAGTAGCGCCAGCAGATAAACTTCACAAAAACCACAGGAGAATTATAAAAGCATTTGTAATATAAGGGTGTTAATTTGGTACCGGTATTAAAAAAATAACACTTATTGAAACACTGAACTATTGCCAACTGCAAAAAAAATAATAAAACTTATCACGGAATACGAAACTAAGAATGAACATGTAGCAGAAAACGTATTGTAGGTTACCGCAAATAGGCTTTAGAGCAATTCACATTACCGCACACCAAAAGCGACAAATTCTAGTCATTACCATCAAAGTCCGTATAACTCACGTATAAGTCGAGCGAATCATTCGTTACATTGTTAAGCGACAATGGAGCAAAAATGTGTCCAAAAAGACAATCGCCTACCTATCTTTCGTAATGTAAAAACGCTTGAAAGTGTTACAATAAAGGTCATAACTTCGGTTATGCTTGTTGAATTTTAAAAATTTTAACTGCATCATGAAGCTCTTGACTTACGCTATCGTTTAAAACAAATTTCAAGAAAATTGGTTGTGTTTTAAGCACTCTACATTGTAAATAATTTAAACAGAGATAAAAATTTTTGTAGCGGTTTTTTGACTAGTAGCATTTCTTGTCATTTTAAAACATAAATATAGGGCAGATTTGCAAAGAGTTAATCTGATTCAAATTAAATAGGTTCAATCACAAAAATTTAAACTTCACTATGAAATTAGCGTAGCTATTGGTCGTGGTTTTTCCAACCCTTAAAACTTTTTCGCAAGAAAATGATTGCATAAATTGTTTTAAACCTCATGTAAAATAAGGCTTCACTATATAGAATTAAATTTTTACAACCGTGTTAGGTTGGCAGTGTGGTTGTTAACTTCTGTCGTGCTTCACCCTCGGGCTTTGGACCATTTGTTAAACGACAAATTCAATAAGCAAAATTTAAGCGGGAAAAATGTACCGGTATCTATTTTACTTTTCGATTTTACTGTTTCATATCCATTAACATAGGTCTACGTCGTTTCACGGCCGCAGCTTCTTGAATTTCAAACCTCGGGCTTTTAAAATCAAATATTGTGGGCCAGAATAAAATTAACTAGAGGCTCGTTTTACACATGGTCCAAGGGTGAATCATGATAGAAGTTAACAACCTCACTCCAATCTGGTGAATCTACCATGGTTGCAAAACCTAGTTCTACGCACGAATAGTGAAACCTACTTTTACATGAGGTTTAAAACAATTTACGCAATCATTTTCTTGCAACAAATCTTTAAAAGCTTGGAAAACTACGATCAATAGCTAGGCGACTTTCATATTGCAGTTCAAATTTTTGTAATTGAACCTAGTTAACTTAAATCAAACAATAACTTTTACTTTTTGCAAATCTGTGCTATATTTATGCATTTAAAACAGCAAGAAATGCTGCTAGCGTAAAAATTGCTTCAAAAATTACTAAGCATGTCCAAATTATTAACCATTTAGAGTGCTTAAAACACCATCAATTTTCTTGAAATTTGTTTTAAACGATAGCTAAAATCAGGAGCTTTACGATGCAGTTGAAATTTTTAAAATCGAACGAACGAAACTAAAGTTATGACCTTTTTTGTAACACTTTCAAACGTTTTTACATTATAAACGATGGGCAGGCGATTGTCTTTTTGGACACATTTTTTGCCCCATTGTCTCTGCTCCATTCCTGTCCGCGCAACTTATACGAAGTTATACGGACTTTGATTACCATGTGCACTTTGAATGATTTTTGCATACTTATCATCTGGCGATTCCTTCACGTCTCTGTCATACATCTTTCGAGTGAGCAAATCGTCAGTTGGCAAAATAATTCCGGAAACGTGCAGGGCTATGTGGGACGTCTTGGCAAAAGATGCTATGAAGCCACCAACATCTCCATCAGACTGGCTAGAAATTGCGCAAGGGTTCAGTCAAAAGTGGAATTTTCCTATGTGTGTGGGCACCAAGGGTGGAAACCTAAACCTGAAAACCCGGTTTTGAAGGAAATTTTTGAAACTCAAACTGAAACTGACACCTACTCAGCCAAATTTTTGAAAACCTAAACTTAACCCGAAACCGTTTTTTCTTGAAACGTCAAAACCGAAACTGAAACTAAAACCTGTTTAAAATTTTCTAAGGTTTCAGGTTTTAAAAATCGTCATCACCATCATTGCCAGAACAGTTCTTTTAATGCTGAGCGTCGAATAAAGAAGCTGTGGATACTAATTTTTGAGTCTTTGGTTTTACCGGACTCGGAATTATGCCCAAGTCGACAACTTCTGAAGCAATTGCTCTCCTTACTCGGCCATCTGACCTGCTACTTATCATCGTTATATAACAAAAACGCTAAAAAATAGAGCACTTAAAAAATCCGTATTCAAAATAAAATAGCTTTTTTGAATGAAACTTAAACCGAAACCCAGAAACCGAAGTTGTGCGTTAGCAAAACTGAAACCGAAACTGAAACCTATTTTTCAACAGCCGTGAAACCAAACCCAAACTGAAACCTGACATCTGAGTTTCATCACACCGAAACTGACATATTAACGCCAAGTAGCCAGATTTCCACCCTTGCTGGTCACCATTGACGGCAAACATGTGGCCATTCAAAAGCCACAAAACGCCGGATCCGAGTTCTTTAATTACAAAGGCTACCACAGCATTGCGCTACTTGGAGTTTGCGACGCCAACTACTGCTTTACAATGGTTGACATTGGGAATTCAGGGCCGCACAGTGATGGAGGGAATTTTTCAACCTCCGAAATCGGCATTCGATTGAAAGAACATGCATTAAATTTGCCACCGCCGCATAATGTCTATTTAACTACGGTTGCTGTTCCATTCTGTTTTGTCGGAGACAACGCGTTACCTTTGATGAAAAACCTAATGAGGCCGTATTCAGATAAAAGCTTAAGCTATGAAAAACTTGTCTTCAACTACAGACTTAGTAGAGCACGCCCTTTCATCGGTTAGTAAATACAAATATACACTCTTTGGGCTTAAAGATCTTGCAATGGCTAGCTTGAAGCTTCAAAACGATAAAAAAGTGGGCAGTTAATATCTTTCGCGTCAGCAGTTTTCAATAAAATTTGATTGTCATGGCTTCCCGAAAAGGGAAGCCATATTGTTTTTACTTGGCCATTTCTGCACTTTTTGACGCTTCTAACAGCTATAGCTGCTAAGCTACTGTTCCAATTCAAAAGTGACCTAGAGTTCAAATGTGTGTCCCACCTAGGTCTACACCTTGGTCACACTAAACTTTCCCCAACGGCCCCCCAGTTTCTAGAAAAAAAATATTTTGTCTCGCAAAAATTCTTTTTTTATGGCTTCCCGAAAGGGGGAGCCATATTGTTTTTACTTGGCCATTTCTGCACTTTTTGACACTTCCAGCAGCTGCATAGCTGCTAAACTACTGCTCCAATTCAAGTGACCAAGAGTTCAAATGTGTGTCCCACCTAGGTCTACACCTTGGTCGCCCTAACTTTCCCCGACAGCCCCCAGTTTCTAGAAAAAAATTTGTTGTTTCCAAAAATTTTTTTTTTCAACATCAATTTTGTGCAGCCTAAGGCTTTTGAACCGTTGATGATGCTAGAAGCTTGAAATTTTCAGGGATGGTAGATCTCAATGGGAACTTGTGTCTAACACCTTTTGGAGGGTGGCGGTCAACACCTTAAAGGTCAAAAACCAAATTCATCAAAACCTAATAACTTGTCAATGGCAACAGGTGGGACCTTCAACTTTTCAGAGAATATGCATATCAATGTGGGGAACAAAAATATGCACAACAATTGTCATTTTGTGACGTCATTTAGGGTCAAAGGTCAAATGAACAAATCTCAACAGTTTTTTGTGCAGCCTAAGACTTTTGAACCGCTGATGCTAGAGACTTGAAAGTTTCAGGGATGATAGACCTCCATGTGAACTTGTGCCTTTGGCGGGTGGCGGTCAACAGGGTAAAGGTCAAACGTCTATCAAATAAATTGAAAAGAAATCTGTTTAAACGCCAATAACTTGTGAATGGCAACTGGTAGCACCTTCAAACTTACGAAGGAGATGCATCTCAATGAGGGTAATAAAGGACCAACAGTGATTCGTTTTGTGTGACGTCACTTGGGGTCAAAGGTCAAACAAGCGAATTTGTTGTTTGACTTATCACTGTTGATTAAAAACAAATAGGAACTTGAAATTTATAGGGTTGGTGTGTCTTGGTATGATCTTGCATGGTACCAACTATAAACGCTCTATGTCACGTGACTCGGGGTCAAAGGTCAAAAAACTGATAAATGTTGCCAATATTGCGCAGTCTAAGGTTTTTGATTCGCTGATGCTAGAGCCTTGAAATGTTCAGAGATGATAGACCTCGACGGAAACTTGTGTCTCACAAGTTTTGGGGGGTGGCGGTCAACACCTTAAAGGTCAAAGGTAAAAACCAAATTTATCAAAATCTTATAACTTTTGAATGACAACAGGTAGGACCTTCAACTTTTCAAAGTATATGCATTTCAATGTGGGGAACAAAAATATACACAATAATTATCTTCATGTGACATCATTTAGGGTCAAAGGTCAAATGAACAAATCTCAGCAGTTTATTGTGCAGCCTAAGGCTTTTGAACCGCTGATGCTAGAGACTTGAAAGTTTCAGGGATGATAGACCTCCATGTGAACTTGTGTCTAACAACTTACACGAGTGGCGGTCAACAGGGTAAAGGTCAAACGTCAATCAAATAAATTGATAAAAAATCTGATCAAACGCTAATAACTTGTGAATGGCAACTGGTAGGACCTTCAAACTTAAGAAGCAGATGCATCTCGATGAGGGTACAAAAGGACCTACAGTGATTGGTTTTGTGTGACGTCGATTGGGGTCAAAGGTCAAATAAGCAAATATGTTGTTTGGCTTATAACCGTTGATCAAAAACACATGGGGACTTGAAATTTTTGCAGGGTTCGTGTGTCTTGGTATGTTCTTGCACTGTATCAACTACAAACGCTCTATGTCACGTGACTCTGGGTCAAAGGTCAAAAAACTGATAAATGTTGCCAATATTGTGCAGTTTAAGGCTTTTGAACCATTAATGCTAGAAGCTTGAAATGTTCAGGGATGATAGACCTCGACGAAATCTTGTGTCTCACAAGTTTTGGGGGTGACGATCAAATGGTTTGGGGTCAAAGGTCAAAAATACGAAAATATTCACAAGCTCATAACTTTTGAATGGCAACAGCTAAAACTTTCAAATTATCGAAGGATATTAACCTCAATCTAGGTAACAATAAGATTAGTATAATGAAGGGTTACTCCAGAGCACCTGACTTGGAGTCAAACGTAAAAAATGTAAAATTTCGGGAAACCTCATCAAATTCAAGCAAATTTTTTTATCCGTTAGAGGGCAGTAGGGAAACATGTTTTTCAGCTATTTTAGCTACAAACTTTTTCATTCGTAAGCGAGCAATAAGGGGCACATGGGAGTTGGCCAAGTGGTTGGTGCATTGGAGTGTGAACCTAGCTTTGCGGATTCCTCGAATTGAAACTGTCTTCGCATTGCGGTGAAGAGTTTGTTGAATTAATTGCTAGCATAGTCCGCTCTCAGATCATCAGGCTTGTGGTTTTGCGAAATTCCTTGTAATCAGCACTTGTTTGCTTTCTTTCATTCACGCGTTATGTAATTGGGTAACTGGACAAATTCAACTCTGTTTAGCTGTAACTTGATGAGTGTCAAAGTTTTCGTTGAAGCAGTCACAGCACTTTTATTTAATGCGAGCAATCTTAGTTTATCAGTCGCTTTACTTTTTAACTTGCTAGAAAGTTGCCATTAATAAGTATGTACTGTATTAAGTTTTAACTTCTAAGTTTCAACTTATCAACAAGTGGTCCCTTATTGAATTCAATTGATTTATCTGCAATACCTTGAGCGAAGTGTTATGCGAAATATTGCAGCCTTTAATTTTTACGCAGATTGTTAAGCAGTGTAATCACTGCTTTAAAAGTGAGTTTTATGCCGCGACTTCTTGCCCTTACAATCGAACACAAGCTCGATGATTCAATTGAACCGCTTGAACCGCTGATCAGGTTTCCTACGGTCATGGAAAAAGCTGGAAAATCCTGGAAAAATAAAATTTCATGGAAAATTCGCAAAAAGTTGAAAGTCATGGAAAAAATTGAAAAAGTTGTTAAGATTTCGCGAAAGGTTTTTTAAAAATAATCCTTTGTTCTAAGCAAGCTTTGCAAGTTATCCTGTTTGTAAGGTTTTTCACATTCGCTAATACGGTAATATAGACCTTGTCAATTCTGGACTGAGGTAATTTTTAGCTGTTTGAGTCTTCTGTTCTTGGGCTTGGACCTGAAGCTCGCAGGGGGGACAAGCGATTGCTGGAGGGATAGCAGCGACACTGAGCGGTATATGGACGAATCAGTCATGCTGACATTCTGCCGTGAGAACATGATCGTTGATATATAGTCGGCGCCAAAGCAGTCGACTTAAGGGGGCCAAGCATTTATCAGGGGGGGCCAAAATTTGAAATTAAGCACAAAAGCCACGGTCTTCAAAAGAAAAAGTTTGTTAATTGGGTGCCAAGCACGTCTATTGGAGGGGCCAGGCCCCCCTTTGGCACCGGCCTTGTTGTTATAGTGCCGTTGAAAGAAAGATCTAAAAAACCGTCGAAGTAAAACCTTTTAATTGTTAGTTTGGTGCCACGTAAAAACACACTTATTAACAAACGCAATGCAGAGCATAGGCTAAGTATTGTTACATAACAGACAGGCAAAGTTTATTTGTCAACAACCAGTGGCGGCTCTTACGTAAGAACTGCAGCACCCCCTAACTTTTTTATGCACTAAATTTTTTTTATTACTTTTTGAAGTTCTATCACCAAATTTTTAAAATTTCTAATTTCTTTCCTCGTTTTCATCATATATGAATATAAATTTTTAAATGGAATCCCTGTTTTGTCCGCAGCTAAAGTTTTTTTGTATGCAAATGAGCCAAACGGTGACGCGACAAAGGCGTTTTTGGATTTGTCGTTTTTGGATTGAGACGTTTTTGGATTTGCCGTTCAATTTTTGTATGAGCTGCTTTGTTGGCAGATCAAAGAGAATTTCGACTAGCTCTGGTTCATGGCATAACGGGACAAGTTTTTAGCCCTGCTAGGCCTGTAGGCTGCTATATCTGTTCGAGTTAGTTTGTGTAAGGGCTCTATGATAGTTGGTACTTGATGCAGATTTAGACTGGGTAGGCTTTCTATTTTAGACTAGGCGGACAGATATATCAGTAGCCTAACTGTAGGCTTATCAGTAATGGCAGGCTACTAATACCAGTATGTGTAGCCTAGACAGTTTAGACCACTGCCAGACAGTTGATACTCTTAAGATAAGATTAGGCTAAAGTTGGTTGATGGTTGCAGAAACATGTAGTGGTAACTGGATCAAGGCTATGGTTTGCTCGAGCAAGTGTAGGTTTGGCAGGTTTTTTAGGGAAGATTTTAGTTGCATTAAAAAACTATTTTCCTCTACAATTTTTCCTGATTTTAGGTATATGCATACCGGTGCCTGGTTTATGTATATTATATATATTTGGGAATCCATGCCAGGTCTCTAAAGCGTTTTTAAAAAAAACTTGAATTTTTGGATAATAGCCCTCAATCTACCCACATGTGTGTAGTGTGCATTGTAATTTAAAAAACAAGTGAGAAAATTTGTAATGTTTTTACCAAATCTACTGGTACTGTTCTGTGTTTTGTGTTACCTATCGCAGCTTTACTTGATTTAAGATGAAACGCAATTGGTAGGAAAATTAAAGTTAAATTCGAAAAATTGAAAAAGTTCCAATGGTTGCAAAACTTAAAAAAATTGTGTTGATATGAAGCGGCAAAGTGACCTAGTGGTTTTTGAGTCGCAGCTTCTTAAATGCTTAAGCATTCTCTTTGACTAAGAGAATGCTCCGTGCATTCAAAATCGAGCATTGCTTCAACGCAGTGCAATGCTGTGTAACAAACAGTCGATTATACGAATTTTATCAGTTAGCAATTAAAGTTTTACAAAGCTCAAAGAAAAAGAAGAATTGTTATGCACTACTGGATAAATTGTTGCACTAAAACAAAATAATGCTTCGTTTTAAGATGAACCTGCTCTTAAACAGCTATTCGAAAGGCGAGGATTGGTGCTTAAGAGCACGAATCTTCTTGAAACAACAACTGTAATAGTAGTTTTCTTTATTCTTGCCGAAACTTTGAAATACTGTTTTTCGATCGATGAATTTTTTTTATCTTGCTTAATTTTGACTTTGCGCACGCTGACCACTGTCACCACCATGATTGCACAGGCCTCATTTCTAGGACCTGTTGATTAATCTTCGCTGGCTTCCTCCTCTGCGTAGTAGTAGAATATTGCGTTGTGGTAAAATATACCGATTGACTGATTGAATTCCTTGATCAATTTATTAAGGGATTATTTTTGTGTCCACTGTGTGTCCTTGTTCGATGACTCGATGTCAGGTTTGAAATCATCACTTTCTATCTTGCAATTTTGCATCTATTTCTTTCAATTTTGCTTTTTATATTTGTTACTACAGGTGCGGCAAACCACAAAATTTAGCAAATTTTTTTACCCACTTTCTGATGCTAATGAGCAATGCCTAAGCTACAATAACATTGTAGTAGTTGTCTTTGTGCTGCATATCCTTGTTCTGCATTTAAGCCTTTTTGTTGGTACCTATTCTTACTGTGGGTAGCGATAATTTATTAGTTGGGATTTCTTGGTGTATTAGTGAATTTAGACGATTATTTATGTACCGGTATATGGTTAGTTTTATTGGAGGCTGAAAGGCTTAGGAACAGAATTACTTTGTCATACAAGAGTTTCGCTTTGCCAATGATGATAATATCCGTAAATGCTTACAGCTACCGGTACCCTCATTTATTTTTCGAATAATTAAGAGCCTTAGCAAGAATCCAAATCGTGCATTCAATTAAAATGTGGCTAAAGTTAACCACTAGAGTCGTTGTTTCTAGTTAAAGTTACAGTTAATCGTATGTAGTCTATAATTTATGTAGGGTGGTGTAACTGCTTGTGAACTTGTGTCTAATAACTTTTGAGGGGTGGCGGTCATCAGGTTAAAGGTCAAAGATTAATTAAGGAAATTGAAAAAAAATCTTCCAAAACGCCAATAACTTGTAAATGAAAACAGGTAGGACCTTCAAATTTATCAAATGTATGCATCTCGATAAGGGTAAAAAAAATTTCACAGTTAATAGCTGCATGTGACGTCACTTGGGGTCAAAGGTCAAATAAGCCAATATGTTGTTTGGCTTATAACTGTTGATTAAAAACAAATAGGATCTTGAAATTTACGGGATTGGTGTGTTTTACCTAGTACTTGCATTGTACCAACTATAAACATTCTATGTCACGTGACTCGGGGTCAAAGGTCAAAAAACTGATAAAAGTTGCCAATATTGTGCAATCTAAGGCTTTTGAACCGCTGATGCTACAAACTTGAAATTTTCAAGGATTGTAGAACTCAATGGGAACTTGTGTTTCACAACTTTTGGGGGGTGGCGGTCAACAGGTTAAAGGTCAAAAATACGAAATTTATCCAATGCCAATAACTGTTGAATGGCAATAGCTAGGACCATCAAATTATCGGAGAATATTAACCTCATTGTGGGTAACAAAAACACTAATATAATGAAGGGTTATCCCAGAGCATCTGATTTGGAGTCAAAGGTAAAAAACATGAAATTTCAGGAAACCTCATCAAATTCAAGCAAATTTTCTTATCTGTTAGAAGGCAGTAGGGAAACATGTTTTTCAGCTATTTTAGCTTAAAACTTTTTTATTTGTAAGTGGGCGGTATGAGTTTGTGTTTAAACTGACATTTTAAGCAGCAATAAGGGGCACATGGAGTTGGCCAAGTGGTTGGTGCATTGGAGTGTTAACCTTGCTTTGCGGATTCGACGCTAACCAAGGACAATATATATCATACGCAGTGGTGTAAAAAGTAGTTAAAAAATCTAGTTAAGTAAAAGTATTGTTACTCATGGTGGAAACTACTTGAAGTAGAGTAGAAAGTAGGGGATGTAAAAAGTAACCAAGTAAAAGTAAAAAGTACCAGCAATTTGAAGCTACTTAAGTAATAAGTAGCGTTTGCAAAACCAAGGCCATAAAGCTGAGCTTGACAAAAGATGATTTGCTCACTTCCAAACTTGACATATATTTTGCCGATGCTTAAGTATATTTAGGATAATTAGCACATTTATTTGACCAAAATAAGAAAGTGAAGTGTGTCATAATCTGCAAAATGCAATCTCATTGTCCACGCTAAACACAAACAACAAAAGACCACTTAATATCACGAAATTGTAAAACTTATGGATATAAAATAAAACAATACACCTAAAGTAATACTAATGATGCCAATTTTATTATCAAGCGCGATTATTTATCATTTGCACGTTACATTGCTTATATTAATTACTTATCATTTTTAAAGCCACTTAAGTAGCGTTGCTCTCTGATTGAACTACCTAAGTAACAGTAGAAGTAGTCGAAATGTAAATTACTTAAGTGAGTACTAGTTACCAAGCAATGCTCCTTAAGTAGTCTACTTAAGTAAAACTACTTCGTTACTTTGCACCTCTGATCATACATCGCATGACGGCAGGTAACGTCAGGTAAAGCTACTGTGACGCAAAAATCAGAATTTTGCATGACAAAGTTGCATGTGCTTGTTCGCGTGCACCTCCCCCCACTTACCAAGTAAACCTAAACAACGAGAGTTTTCAAATTTTCAAATTACCAATGTAATTATACCCTGTTCAATATTTGGGACTCTTTTTTGCTACGATTTTATTATTTTTTTGAAGTTTTAAAAGCGAAGTTACTCTACTATTCCCTTAGATGTTTGGGTCCTTAGAAAGCTTTATCGGTAGTAGTAGTAGATGCGCCATTTCAAACAGAAAATGGTGTGCAATTGGTGTGCAGGCGATGACGTCATACGTTGTAAACAACCTACGCGTCGGCGTATCTGAAAAAACGATATATTTTCGTTCTTTTAGAGATTACGTTTAGTAATTTGTGGTAATATGAAATATTTAGTTTACAATGTACTTGCTAATTTAATTGCATTGACATAATTGCTCGTTTACTAATTGACATAATTTGATTTTATGTATGGTAAGTTATGTAAATTGCTTTTATCTTTAACGTTTTTAAGTTTGGAAATTGCAAGTTTGCTTTCAAACCCAAACTATTCATTAATTTTCAATGCGAATTCTTTTCACGTGTTAATTTTTTATTATTTTGTTTTATTTAAAAAAGTTTTTCATTTTGAAATAAGTTATGTAAAGATTAAATTACTTCTAAAATTTTTGCTGCAGTATTGCAATTAGAAATTTAATAGTTTTTTCATTTTTATTTTGTGATAAAAAATCTTTTTGTTACAGCATTGCATTAAAAATTCAATAGTTTTTTAAATTTTTATTTGATGATGAAAAAAATATTTTTGTTACAGTATTGCAATTAAAACTTAATAGTTTAGTTTTATTTTGTAAGTATTTTTATTATAAAATAAATTACATAAAGATTTAATTACTTCTAAAATTGTCGTTACAATATTTCAATTAAAAATTCAATAGTTTTTTTTTTAAGCTTTATTTTATAACAAAAGAAATATTTTGTTACAGTATTGCAATTAAAAACTTGATAGTTTTTTTTAATTTTTATTTTATAACAAAAGAAATATTTTGTTACAGTATTGCAATTAAAAATTCAATAGTTTTTTTTTTTAATTTATGATGAAAGAAATATCGATTTCATACTTCTTAGTTAAAATTATTGCTGCATTGTAGTTTGACATATGTGATAGAATTTATACTTTAGTTATTTTGATAATTCTAAAGTTATTGTTACATTACTTCTTTTCCCGTATTTTAAAAAACTTTTACGTTAATAGTATTATTTACCAGTTCAATAACTTAGGGAATTATTGTTATCTTCCTTTAATTTTTTTGGAAGTAGTTTTATGAAATAAATCATGTAAAAATTTAATTATTTCTAAAATTTTTTGTTATTGTATCGAATTTCAGTTATTAAAAGTTACGCTTTTTTCATGGTTTTGTGCAAAAAATATCGAGGCTTGCTGAGTTGACTTGATCACAAACATACCACCACACGGAGTCGCTGACTTGGTCACAAACAAAAGACTAGATGTGGTTTCTGAGTTGCTGTCAGCAGTTACGTTGTTACGTACCACAAGTATAAAATCATGTTATCTATTTAAATTCGGGCAAAATACGCACTAACGTTTTTTACTAACAAAAAATATAGAGGAAAACAGGTATTTGACTTTCATGGAAGCTAGTGTATATTGCGCAATAGTGTGTAAGTTTGTTTATATTGACTCGGAAACGTCATGGACGCTGAACTAATTTGTGATATCTGCCACAAAAAATTCACCAACAAGTTTAGTTTAAATCGACATGTGAAAACAATACATGAGAAGAAAGAAGAGTTTGCATGTATGAAATGTCAGAAAAACTTCAAGGAGATGCATCATTTAAAACGTCACCAGCAAAAGTGCGGGAAATGTAGAAGATGTGGAGCACAATTTGATTCGTTGACAGATTTTGCAAAACATTCTTGCAAAAGAAAGCACACTGAAAACGAAAAAACACCAACTAAAAAAGCAAGTACCACGTATCGAAAACCGAATTACACCGGCGATCTTCGAGCAAAGAACCCGAAAGAGTTTGAGGTTTTAGAAAATGAACACTTGGATGAAGAGGACCCAGAATTGCGGGAATTTCTTTCAAAATACTGGTCCAACATCAGAACTTTCTCAAAACACGGAAAAGTACAGAGCTTACATAATTTTTATTTTCGAAATTTTGAACACATGATCGACACAATTGCTGAAACAATAATGAGGGATCAACAAACCAGATTCAAACTGAATTATAGTTTTGGGTACGTCCTGAGGAATATTGACACTGATGAATTCCGTTATTATCACCCCTCCAGCAACAACGCTCAAGTATTGGACGCGGCTGTGACCATAAGCAGCAGCAATGAGTTAGAGGAATTTTTACACAAGACAGCAGCGGAGGATTTTTTGGAAAATTTCAACCGACCGGATACAAAATGGAAAATAATCCGGATTACGAATTTGGTCTTTTACATCAATCATTTGGCGGATGCACTTCTATCAGGACCTGTAGAGCTTCCAGACTTTTTAACGCATAATCGAGGGGTGGTGAATCATACAGCCAACGACAATCTATGTTTTTTTCGATGTTTATCTATTTTTCGCGGTTGTGATAAACGTTCGTGCGAACAAGATGCTAAACAATTATTCGCCGCTTATCGCAAACATTTTCATGTCGATCCTGATCTGTTTCGAGGCGTTTTTCTCATTGATTTTCCAGAGATAGAAGATTTTTTTGAGATTAATATCGTTGTTTACGAGCTCCAAGATAAAAAAGCGAAACTAATACAGCGTAGTCGCGAGTTGTACGATGAAACCATGCAATTGAATGTTTTTAAAAATCATTTAAGCTTGATTGTTGACTTTGAAAAGTATTGTGATGTTTATCAATGTCAGCGATGTGATAAACTATGGTATGGGCGAAAAGATTTTTTGAGACACACCAACTCTTGCGACCAAACTGTTACACAATCTTTTCCTGGAGGTATTTTTAAAAACCAACCAACTATTTTTCAAAAATTAGAAGATGTAGACGTTTTTGTACCCCACGATCAACGACATTATCCTTTTTACTGTTGCTACGATTTCGAGTCGATTTTAAGTCAAAATAATTTACCTGAAAACGGTGAAAAGCTTTCTTTTACTTCCAAACACATCCCTTTAAGTGTGGGCATAGCTTCCAATATCCCAAATTTTGAAGACCCCATTTGTTTTGTTTCTGAGGGTAACGAAACTGTACTAGTTCAAAAAATGGTTGATTATATGGAAAAACTCTCAGATGCTGCATATGCAATCCTGCAGGAAAGATATGAATACGTGTTTGATGCTCTTGCTATCAGTCTCAATTGTCGGAGCGAAAATCTTTTAAAAGAATTTGATGCTTTCATTCGAGAACTCCCTATACTGGGTTACAACAGCTCTAAATACGACCTTCCTTTAATTCAAACCATACTGATTCGCGAATTGGTGGAAAAAATTGATTTTGTGATTAAAAAAGCAAACACTTACCTCTGTTTAAAGACTGCCAAACTTCGATTTTTGGATATTCGAAATTACATTTCTCCCGGCTTCAGCTATCGATCTTTTCTTTTGGCTTACGGTTGCACCGCAGAGAAATTTTTCTTTCCTTATCACTTCATTCGTGATTTAAAAGCATTAGAACATCCGTCTGTTCCACCGTACGAGGCATTTTTTAGTGAAATCACAAATTCTAACATCTCTCTCTCAGAATATGAGTTTGTCAAAAAGATCTGGAAAGAAAAAGAGTGGAAGACTCTCAAAGATATGCTCATTTATTACAACGTGATGGATTGTGGACCTTTTGTTGAAGCTGTAGGTAAAATGTTACAGCCTTATTTGGCACAAGGTATTGATATATTTAAATCTAGCTTTTCTGTTAGTGGAGTTGCTAAAATTCAAATGCTCCAGAGATGTGAAAAAGAAGCTTTTTTCTGTCTGTTTCCCAAACGACACGCTGACCTTTATCATACTTTGAGATCCAATATCACAGGCGGACTATCCATTGTTTTTACCAGACTAGCTATTAAAGACGAAACAAAACTTCGTCCTCATGAGGTATCTAACCCAGAAACGTGCAAGAAAGTAATAGGTCTTGACGCGAATAGTTTGTATTTGCACGCTATATCCCAAGACTTGCCTTGTTCATACTTTATTCGCTATCGAGAAAAAGATCATTATCGCCCAGATCCTTGCTGCAAATACGGGCTCTCATCTTATCAATGGTTAAAATGGATCAGTTACACCCAAAATAAAGAAATTCAGCACAAATATTTAGGTCAAGGCGAAAAGAAACTGACTCAGCACTCGTTGATTGTTGGCGGGTTCGCTCCAGCGACTAATGAAGTTTTTGAATTTGACGGTTGTTTTTGGCACGGATGCGACAAGTGTTCAGCAAATCCTGACGGTAGTCCCAAAAAAGTTCATCCGGTAAACGGAAAAACCTATGAACAGCTTCGACAAGACACCTTGAATAAGACCAAAAAGTTAGAGGAAGCAGGTTATAGAGTCAATAGAATAAGAGAATGTGAGTGGAAAAAACTAAAAAGAAATCCGGAAGTTGCTTCGTTCCTAAAAAAGCTAAAGTGTGTAGAGCCTCGCAAACAGCTGACGTTTGAAAAAATTATAGAGGGCATCCAGTCTGAATCGCTTTTTGGATTACTTATCTGCTCTATTCACACCCCGGAAGAATTGAAACCGAAGTTCTTTGATTTTCCACCGATCATAAAAAACACAATGATTTCACGTTCTGATATTGGAGAATACATGCAAAAAATCGCAGAAGAACAAGGATTTTTGAAAAAACCGAGAAAGTACCTCATCAGCAGTTATTTTGGAGAAGAGATTCTTATCAATACTCGGATGGCAAAATTCTATCTGGAGTTGGGGTTAAAAATCACTCGCATCCAAGAATTTATTCAATTTTTCCCCATGAAGTGTTTTGACGAACTATCCCAGGAAATTGTGCAAAACCGTCGTCTTGGCGATATCGACCCAGATAAAAAAGTGTTAGCGATGACGTCAAAGCTCTGTGGTAACAGTCTTTACTCTGCTACTCTTTTGAATCGAAGCAAACACCGTGCTGTTACGTATCATACCGATTCCAACATCAACGAAGCAATCAATAACCCACGGTTTTCTCACTTGGAACAATTGAAACCCGGTCTATACGAAGTAAAGAGCTTGAAAAAGCAAATCAAACACGACTTACCCCTTCAATTAGGGATCTCTGTTTATTTAGAAGCAAAACTCCACATCCTTAAGTTTTTTTACCACTTTTTGGATAAGTATATTCCAAAAAAATGCTATTCATTGATCGAGAGCGATACAGACTCTCTTTACTTTTCTATTAGCCGCGACTCTTTAGATGATTGTGTCCCTCAACATCTCAAAGAAGAGTATTTTAGAGAAAAAAGGAAGTATATGCCGGCAGACTGCTGTGATGAATGCCTAAGCAAGTTCATTGACGTCAAAGTCTCTGGAGGTATCTGGACATCACCTTCTTGCTGTCAAAAAAGAAATGCTTTTGATACAAGAGTGCTCGGATTAATGAAAACCGAGTATGAAGGAGAAAAGGCGGTTGCTTTAACTTGCAAAACGTATTTTTGTGAGGGAAAAAGCAAAAAACAAGTCTGCAAGGGCGTTAGTATCCGACAAAATCCTTTAACCTTTGAAAAATACTTCCATGCACTTGATTCTACGCAACCATTAAGCGTTGTAAATAGAGGGTTTATTACTCGAAAACACAATATCTTGACATACCACCAAGAAAAAAGAGGATTGTCCCCTTTTTACTGCAAACGGCTTGTTCATGAAGACGGAATTCATACATCTCCCCTAAATCTATAATTCTACTTTACAATCAACCGATTTTATGCGAAAAGTTAGGGCTGGATCCATTTATTTTAAATTCACTGCTTTGAAAAATAGTTCGTTGAGTTTGGAGACTTCAAATTCATTGGCTTTGAAAAAAAAAAAAAAAAAACCAAAGTCATCAAAAGCACATGAGCGGATTCAACTTTAATCCAACCCTAGAACATATTTTGTTGAATCTTGTTTGCATTTTATTTCGCGTCATGTGAATACTTGATTTGTGTTAGGAATAACGTTTGATTATCCAAGCTGAAGTGGACATTACTGCTATTTTGCGAAGAGAGCGTTTTCTTTGTATATACCATTATACCTCTGTCCAGTACATTTTTGTTGTAAATATTTGTGCGTGAGTGAAAATATACTGATGAAAACAACGAAATGAGTGATGGATACTACACATGTACTCTTGTTGTAGCAATAGCTTACCCTTGTGTTTACTCATTTTACTGTGACGGTAAGACTCTATCTTACGCTGATTACTACACACGTTCTCATATCAGGCGTGTATTTGCAACGATCAGACGTAACAATGAGATACTATTATTTAACGTTAAACGTATATTTAAATCAGCAAATTAATTTTATACTTGTGGTACGTAATATATTTCTTTTTTAATTCGGAAACGTTGTTTTATAGACTGCTAGTGCCGCAGATACGGCAGTGAAAAGTTAGAAGACAAAGACCACAAATCAATAAAAAGTTACTTCTTAATAATTATTCATCGACAACCTTAATCATAATTTTGATCGAAAACCAGTTTGAATACTGCGAATTACACATAAAATAACGTCCATATGGCCTTTTTTATACAATAACCTCAGTAAGAAACTGCACATACGGTAGCGTTTACGCGTAAAAGCAATGGAAAAAGTACGGGTTAAAAAACATTTTAGCTAAAGGTCTGCACCGTAGCATATTCATGTAGAAATCGAACCCTTAAACGATTGTTTCTTTTCAAATTCAATTCAGTTCAAGCGACATTTTGATTTACAATGAACCATATTCGTTCTCTGAAAGCTGATGCATGATGAATAATCACAGCTTCCTGAACTTTACAAAACCGTCGCTAGATCAGTGCTCACTCGCGAACAAACGTTGATTTTACTTAATAGTAGAACGCAATTTTTCCGATCCTTGCAAGAAAACTACGAAACTTGAAAATTTTGCACTTGAAAACTTGCCGTGATACATGCAAAATCAAAGGTTGAACTTGCATATGCAATAAAGATATATTTTCAAACTAAACAACATTAAAGGGTTTGATTACACACCACAGACATAACATTTACGTTTTTAACAGGCTTCTTTTCGTTTTAGTAATATATTTCTTTATATTAAAATTTGAAATACGCTAACACATGTTTATCATACATCAAAATTGCTATAAAAGTATAGACCTAAAACTAAGGAAATACGTACTACAAATATTTTATAAAGTTTTTATACAAAATAATTCTTACCTACCACGAATATATTACATTTACTTAATGTAGGACGTTTTCACATACTAAAAATTTTATAAATTTAAGTTTGTGATAATTCTTAATACGTATCGCAAATATTACGTCACAATTTCACTTAATAAAATCAAACTCAGGCAAAAGATATAATCTACGCGCGAGCTCGTTTAATTACTTCCTGTTTCTTATTGCAACGAGATGAGGAGCTCTAGTAGTGTACTGTGCGGGATCGAGATCCCTCATTCTTTGTTTGTTTTTTAAAGTTTTGCGGTTTTTAATAAAAAAATTTTTTATGAAAAATTTATAAATTCAAAAAATCGGAAAAATTCAAAAAAAAATAATCGAAGCGCCACCCAAAAAAACAATAATCGAAGCACCCCCCAAAAAAAAATCGAAGCACAGCTTGCACCGCTGGAAGTGCTGAACCGCTTGAAGTGCTGCACCGCTTGAAGTGCTGCACCGTTTTTGCACCGCTTGAAGTGCTGCACGCTGCACCGTTTTTGCACGGCTTGAAGTGCTGCACCGTTTTTGCACCGCTTGAAGTGCTGCACCGCTGCACCGTTTTTGCACCTCCGGAAGTGTTTGCACCGCTCGGGGGTCGAAATGCGCACAGTACACTACTAGAGCTCCTCATCTCGTTGCAATAAGAAACAGGAAGTAATTAAACGAGCTCGCGCGTAGATTATATCTTTTGCCTGAGTTTGATTTTATTAAGTGAAATTGTGACGTAATATTTGCGATACGTATTAAGAATTATCACAAACTTAAATTTATAAAATTTTTAGTATGTGAAAACGTCCTACATTAAGTAAATGTAATATATTCGTGGTAGGTAAGAATTATTTTGTATAAAAACTTTATAAAATATTTGTAGTACGTATTTCCTTAGTTTTAGGTCTATACTTTTATAGCAATTTTGATGTATGATAAACATGTGTTAGCGTATTTCAAATTTTAATATAAAGAAATATATTACTAAAACGAAAAGAAGCCTGTTAAAAACGTAAATGTTATGTCTGTGGTGTGTAATCAAACCCTTTAATGTTGTTTAGTTTGAAAATATATCTTTATTGCATATGCAAGTTCAACCTTTGATTTTGCATGTATCACGGCAAGTTTTCAAGTGCAAAATTTTCAAGTTTCGTAGTTTTCTTGCAAGGATCGGAAAAATTGCGTTCTACTATTAAGTAAAATCAACGTTTGTTCGCGAGTGAGCACTGATCTAGCGACGGTTTTGTAAAGTTCAGGAAGCTGTGATTATTCATCATGCATCAGCTTTCAGAGAACGAATATGGTTCATTGTAAATCAAAATGTCGCTTGAACTGAATTGAATTTGAAAAGAAACAATCGTTTAAGGGTTCGATTTCTACATGAATATGCTACGGTGCAGACCTTTAGCTAAAATGTTTTTTAACCCGTACTTTTTCCATTGCTTTTACGCGTAAACGCTACCGTATGTGCAGTTTCTTACTGAGGTTATTGTATAAAAAAGGCCATATGGACGTTATTTTATGTGTAATTCGCAGTATTCAAACTGGTTTTCGATCAAAATTATGATTAAGGTTGTCGATGAATAATTATTAAGAAGTAACTTTTTATTGATTTGTGGTCTTTGTCTTCTAACTTTTCACTGCCGTATCTGCGGCACTAGCAGTCTATAAAACAACGTTTCCGAATTAAAAAAGAAATATATTACGTACCACAAGTATAAAATTAATTTGCTGATTTAAATATACGTTTAACGTTAAATAATAGTATCTCATTGTTACGTCTGATCGTTGCAAATACACGCCTGATATGAGAACGTGTGTAGTAATCAGCGTAAGATAGAGTCTTACCGTCACAGTAAAATGAGTAAACACAAGGGTAAGCTATTGCTACAACAAGAGTACATGTGTAGTATCCATCACTCATTTCGTTGTTTTCATCAGTATATTTTCACTCACGCACAAATATTTACAACAAAAATGTACTGGACAGAGGTATAATGGTATATACAAAGAAAACGCTCTCTTCGCAAAATAGCAGTAATGTCCACTTCAGCTTGGATAATCAAACGTTATTCCTAACACAAATCAAGTATTCACATGACGCGAAATAAAATGCAAACAAGATTCAACAAAATATGTTCTAGGGTTGGATTAAAGTTGAATCCGCTCATGTGCTTTTGATGACTTTGGTTTTTTTTTTTTTTTTTTTCAAAGCCAATGAATTTGAAGTCTCCAAACTCAACGAACTATTTTTCAAAGCAGTGAATTTAAAATAAATGGATCCAGCCCTAACTTTTCGCATAAAATCGGTTGATTGTAAAGTAGAATTATAGATTTAGGGGAGATGTATGAATTCCGTCTTCATGAACAAGCCGTTTGCAGTAAAAAGGGACAATCCTCTTTTTCTTGGTGGTATGTCAAGATATTGTGTTTTCGAGTAATAAACCCTCTATTTACAACGCTTAATGGTTGCGTAGAATCAAGTGCATGGAAGTATTTTTCAAAGGTTAAAGGATTTTGTCGGATACTAACGCCCTTGCAGACTTGTTTTTTGCTTTTTCCCTCACAAAAATACGTTTTGCAAGTTAAAGCAACCGCCTTTTCTCCTTCATACTCGGTTTTCATTAATCCGAGCACTCTTGTATCAAAAGCATTTCTTTTTTGACAGCAAGAAGGTGATGTCCAGATACCTCCAGAGACTTTGACGTCAATGAACTTGCTTAGGCATTCATCACAGCAGTCTGCCGGCATATACTTCCTTTTTTCTCTAAAATACTCTTCTTTGAGATGTTGAGGGACACAATCATCTAAAGAGTCGCGGCTAATAGAAAAGTAAAGAGAGTCTGTATCGCTCTCGATCAATGAATAGCATTTTTTTGGAATATACTTATCCAAAAAGTGGTAAAAAAACTTAAGGATGTGGAGTTTTGCTTCTAAATAAACAGAGATCCCTAATTGAAGGGGTAAGTCGTGTTTGATTTGCTTTTTCAAGCTCTTTACTTCGTATAGACCGGGTTTCAATTGTTCCAAGTGAGAAAACCGTGGGTTATTGATTGCTTCGTTGATGTTGGAATCGGTATGATACGTAACAGCACGGTGTTTGCTTCGATTCAAAAGAGTAGCAGAGTAAAGACTGTTACCACAGAGCTTTGACGTCATCGCTAACACTTTTTATCTGGGTCGATATCGCCAAGACGACGGTTTTGCACAATTTCCTGGGATAGTTCGTCAAAACACTTCATGGGGAAAAATTGAATAAATTCTTGATGCGAGTGATTTTAACCCCAACTCCAGATAGAATTTTGCCATCCGAGTATTGATAAGAATCTCTTCTCCAAAATAACTGCTGATGAGGTACTTTCTCGGTTTTTTCAAAAATCCTTGTTCTTCTGCGATTTTTTGCATGTATTCTCCAATATCAGAACGTGAAATCATTGTGTTTTTTATGATCGGTGGAAAATCAAAGAACTTCGGTTTCAATTCTTCCGGGGTGTGAATAGAGCAGATAAGTAATCCAAAAAGCGATTCAGACTGGATGCCCTCTATAATTTTTTCAAACGTCAGCTGTTTGCGAGGCTCTACACACTTTAGCTTTTTTAGGAACGAAGCAACTTCCGGATTTCTTTTAGTTTTTTCCACTCACATTCTCTTATTCTATTGACTCTATAACCTGCTTCCTCTAACTTTTTGGTCTTATTCAAGGTGTCTTGTCGAAGCTGTTCATAGGTTTTTCCGTTTACCGGATGAACTTTTTTGGGACTACCGTCAGGATTTGCTGAACACTTGTCGCATCCGTGCCAAAAACAACCGTCAAATTCAAAAACTTCATTAGTCGCTGGAGCGAACCCGTCAACAATCAACGAGTGCTGAGTCAGTTTCTTTTCGCCTTGACCTAAATATTTGTGCTGAATTTCTTTATTTTGGGTGTAACTGATCCATTTAACCATTGATAAGATGAGAGCCCGTATTTGCAGCAAGGATCTGGGCGATAATGATCTTTTTCTCGATAGCGAATAAAGTATGAACAAGGCAAGTCTTGGGATATAGCGTGCAAATACAAACTATTCGCGTCAAGACCTATTACTTTCTTGCACGTTTCTGGGTTAGATACCTCATGAGGACGAAGTTTTGTTTCGTCTTTAATAGCTAGTCTGGTAAAAACAATGGATAGTCCGCCTGTGATATTGGATCTCAAAGTATGATAAAGGTCAGCGTGTCGTTTGGGAAACAGACAGAAAAAAGCTTCTTTTTCACATCTCTGGAGCATTTGAATTTTAGCAACTCCACTAACAGAAAAGCTAGATTTAAATATATCAATACCTTGTGCCAAATAAGGCTGTAACATTTTACCTACAGCTTCAACAAAAGGTCCACAATCCATCACGTTGTAATAAATGAGCATATCTTTGAGAGTCTTCCACTCTTTTTCTTTCCAGATCTTTTTGACAAACTCATATTCTGAGAGAGAGATGTTAGAATTTGTGATTTCACTAAAAAATGCCTCGTACGGTGGAACAGACGGATGTTCTAATGCTTTTAAATCACGAATGAAGTGATAAGGAAAGAAAAATTTCTCTGCGGTGCAACCGTAAGCCAAAAGAAAAGATCGATAGCTGAAGCCGGGAGAAATGTAATTTCGAATATCCAAAAATCGAAGTTTGGCAGTCTTTAAACAGAGATAAGTGTTTGCTTTTTTAATCACAAAATCAATTTTTTCCACCAATTCGCTAATCAGTATGGTCTGAATTAAAGGAAGGTCGTATTTAGAGCTGTTGTAACCCAGTATAGGGAGTTCTCGAATGAAAGCATTAAATTCTTTTAAAAGTTTTTCGCTCCGACAGTTGGGGCTGATAGCAAGAGCATCAAACACGTATTCATATCTTTCCTGCAGGATTGCATATGCAGCATCTGAGAGTTTTTCCATATAATCAACCATTTTTTGAACTAATACAGTTTCGTTACCCTCAGAAACAAAGCAAATGGGATCTTCAAAATTTGAGATATTGGAAGCTATGCCCACACTTAAAGGGATGTGTTTGGAAGTAAAAGAAAGTTTTTCACCGTTTTCAGGCAAATTGTTTTGACTTAAAATCGACTCGAAATCGTAGCAACAGTAAAAAGGGTAATGTCGTTGATCGTGGGGTACAAAAACGTCTATATCTTCTAATTTTTGAAAAATAGTTGGTTGGTTTTTAAAAATACCTCCAGGAAAAGATTGTGTAACAGTTTGGTCGCAAGAGCTGGTGTGTCTCAAAAAATCTTTTCGTCCATACCAAAGTTTATCGCATCGCTGGCATTGGTAAACATCGCAATACTTTTCAAAGTCAACAATCAAGCTTAAATGATTTTTAAAAACGTTCAATTGCATGGTTTCGTCGTACAACTCGCGACTACGCTGTTTTAGTTTCGCTTTTTTATCTTGGAGCTCGTAAACAACGATATTAATCTCAAAAAAATCTTCTATTTTTGGAAAATCAATGAGAAGAACGCCTTGAAACTGATCGGGATCGGCATGAAAATGTTTGCAATAAGCGGCGAATAATTGTTTAGTATCTTGTTCACACGAACGTTTATCACAACCGCGAAAGACAGATAAACAGCGAAAAAAACATAGATTGTCGTTGGCTGTATGATTCACCACCCCTCGATTATGCGTTAAAAAGTCTGGAAGCTCTACAGGTCCTGATAGAGGTGCATCCACCAAATGATTGATGTAAAAGACCAAATTCGTAATCCGGATTATTTTCCATTTTGTATCCGGTCGGTTGAAATTTTCCAAAAAATCCTCCGCTGCTGTCTTGTGTAAAAATTCCTCTAACTCATTGCTGCTGCTTATGGTCACAGCCGCGTCCAATACTTGAGCGTTGTTGCTAGAGGGGTGATAATAACGGAATTCGTCAGTGTCAATATTCCTCAAGACATACCCAAAGCTATAATTCAGTTTGAATCTGGTTTGTTGATCCCTCATTATTCTTTCAGCAATTGTGTCGATCATGTGTTCAAAATTTCGAAAATAAAAATTATGTAAGCTCTGTACTTTTCCGTGTTTTGAGAAAGTTCTGATGTTGGACCAGTATTTTGAAAGAAACTCCCGCAATTCTGGGTCCTCTTCATCCAACTGTTCATTTTCTAAAACCTCAAACTCCTTCCGGTTCTTTGCTCGAAGATCGCCAGTGTAATTCGGTTTTCGATACGAATTTCTTGCTTTTTTAGTTGGTATTTTTTGATTTTCAGCTTGTTTTCTTTTGCAAGAATGTTTCGCAAAATCTGTCAGCGAATCCAATTGCGCTCCACATCTGCTACATTTTCCGCACTTTTGCTGGTGACGTTTTAAATGATGCATCTCCTTGAAGTTTTTCTGACATTTCATACATGCAAAGTCTTCTTTCTTCTCATGTATTGTTTTTACACACTGTAAATTAAATTGGGTAACGTAGACCCAAAAAACTTGGGTTATCATTTTGGGCTCGAAGGCTGAGAAACCCAATTTGCCAACTTGGGTAATAACGACCCAATTTACAAAGTTGGGTTTGTTAACCCAATATCCATAACCCAAGTACAGTGGGTAACTTGACCCAAACTACAAACTTGGGTCTTTAAACCTAATTGAAAATTTTGGGCTCGAAGGCTGAGAAACCCAATTTGTCAACTTGGGTAATAACGACCCAAATTTTCAATTTGGGTGTTTAATCTTATATCTTGTAGATCAAGAAAATTGGGTAATTAATACCCAAGCTGAAAATTTGGGCGTTTTGTCCCAAAAGCTTTTAGCTAAGGAAAAAAGACCATTTTTCAGATTTGGGTTTTCCGATTAATATTTGTGAATGCGTTTTTGCTTAACTCGTAATCACAACAGTCGTCATAATCACTTAATAATGGAGGGTTTACAAGAAATGCACAACAAAATATTGCAATAATGCTTTATATTGTCAAAAGAAATAGGTACAAATTAAATGTTCAACAAATAACAGCATTGATTATTTGAACATGTTTAGGTTCACATATGAAGCGATTATAAATAAAACTGATCCAAACGATGTAAATATTATGCGATTATGACCTCAATTTAAATGAGAATTGCAAGTAACCAATTCCTGCAAGCACAAATAGAAATCTGCCACAACCATATGCAAACCCAAGCATTTTTAACTCACAAATGTATGTAAAAACATAAACAATCATAGATACGGAGCAGTTACAGTATGCTACTCAAAGAATAAAAAATGAAGTGCATACGCAGAGACAATACAAAATAATGCTTTTGCAAAGATACAAAATAATGAAGTATTATGATACATAAAATTAATTAATTTCAGTTATTATCAACAATTTACTGTGCACTTTAAGTGCAAACTATTGTGCGCTCACAAAAACAAGGTTAGCAGCAATCAAGTTTAACAAGATGTTAAAAGGCAATTACAGTAGCTCTCAACCATAACCAAGAGCTTGTGTCACGAAGGTTTCGACTATGCCTAATTATATTTACGTTATGTCAGTCAGATATTTCGCTGAAGCAAAATTATGTCAATAAGCAACCAGCCACAGTCATGATGTTGCATAAAAACTAACCAAACAAAATAGACTAAAAAAACATGACACCCATACGTTAGAATAGAACACAGGAAACAAAGACGGGCAAACAATGTTTAGTGCAAATGTTATACAATCGGTAAGCAGCAACACACTTCTTTGGAATAAATTCGACAAGTTATCAGTTCAAAGTTTTCCCCCTAAAACGTCTGTTTTCGCATATTATGCATCTGAGAAGTTTTTATTTTACCATTTGTCTCAATTGTTTTTTCCGTTCGCTTTCATTCAAGCCTTTTGTGCTATTCAGGACGCATTAGATAGCATCAACTGTCTGCAGAATTTAGTGTTTCGATGCACATTCTTCGCAGAATTCCCTAAAAAGATGGAGCAATTGTAAGCCCAAATATTGTATATAAATAATGAGCCAGAAAAGCGCATGATGAAAATGAAAATTTCCATCAGATTATATAAATTGCAGTATTTGAGAGAAACCGTTTAAACTTGGGCTTATGTCCAGCAGTGCTTTTGTTAAATTTCAACTATGAAAAACAGTTTGGAATGACTGGGTAAGAAAAAGCAAACTGGAGAGCCCGCGTATCTGCTTTGGTAGGCTTTCATTTAAGGTCAAATCTTCAGCAGTTCGAGTGATGGAGTGTCTTAGATATAGAACAAAAGAGGCAATTCGGTTTTATTGTAGCGTGAAGCAATATGGTAATAACAAAACATATAGCGTTTCAAACCAAATTATTATTTACTCCTATCTACAGTGCGAACAGGTCTTTCGGAACTGAACAGTTTTATGCGTTGATGAAAACCTTTTGCGCGTTATAGACAGGCAAGTAAACCAATGCCATAGAGTTTGTCTTAAATAACAGACAAGCAAACAAGGACTCTAGCGCTTTATAATTTATGCTTTCTTAGCGTTAAGCACATAAAAACCTTAGCATGGGCTACCATGGCAGTCTTTAGGTTGTTCACACCTTTGCATCCCAACTAAATAATTATCATTTATGTTTAACTGTACCAAACAATCAATTTCTGAAACTTCACAAAAACGTTTAGCAATAAACCACTTGCTTGGAGCAGGCTTGCTTATGTGGAATTACATTTTTAATTTCTTTACCCAATAAAAACCATTGGATAAAAACTGCTAATTGAGGTTTGATCATTTTTAGTAACAGGAACAACAGCTACAAAAAATTTAGCCAGTCTATAGCCTTTTCAAATTTTAAACATTATTTCAAATTTCCAATCAACAAAGTTCATTAACGCCACATTACTTGATTTAATAATAATTTTTTATCAAAGACACAGAAAACAACATGCAACAGCTTGACTAGCATCAAATTATGCTGACCTGTAATTGTCACAAAATAAGTTTGCTGATTTTCATGAAACAAAGAGATTGATGCAAAAATAATCCACTGTGAATTATTTTATATGCATGTTGCCCATGTGTCATAACCACTGCTTTAACTTTACATAATAAAACTGAAAGAGTAGTATACTATCATAACAAGTTTCTAACACACAGCTGCAGGGAGCAATGCAGTGCATGTCAAGCCATATTTTTTGCACCAAGTTCTTTGATTTTACTGCTTATTGCATACGTAAAATCATGAAACCACTCACTACATAATCACGTGTCACTTTCTATGAGTTGCATACCGGGCCTATTGGTTAAAGCGCCTTAGGTAGGCAAAAATTTATAAATAGCAGTATGAAGTAGAATAATCACAATGCACTTGATTGGTAACATTCTCATATTCGTATTGATGTGCATGGCATATCGAGAAAAAGTTTGAACTGCTCTTCTGTCAATATTTTAAATATATGATGGCACATTTTTGACTGTTTCACAAAACAATTTAAATGTTTATCACTGCCACATGGATGCCTAACAAAACTGGGTATCATATACAATCAGTTATTAGTGTGAAGCATTACATAATGCCTTAGCATTTACAACACAACATGCATAATGTTTACTGTTTATCAGTCACTTACCTTGATTCGTTGCATGTCTGTTTTGGTTTCACACACAAAGGTAAATACATGTTATGATGAATTGATGATCAGAAACTTCAATGACAATTCGACACAGTAGTTGTACATACATCACATTAACAGCATGAAGCATCAGCTATATAACATGACTGCTAGGCCCATTCTCTAATTCTGAAATTTACTATGTTTTTACATCAATAAATGTACATTGCAAGCTATTTGATTGCTTATATATCCAGTCAACACTTTGGATAAGCAAGATCCATACCAGTATCAGTGTAATGGGTATTGTGGTACTTTAACATAAAATTGGGAAGTGGCAGCAGTGTTAGTTAGTTAGTTAGTTAGTTGCATATTTATCCTCCTATCACGAGAAAGCCATCAATGCGCTGTACGAGCTCGCTTAGGAGTTGCCAGCCATCTGTCTACCACACCAAGATGGGGGAATCCCGCTAAGTGCCTTTCCCAACGGCACAAGTAAACTTGCCGGCTTGTTCTCCACACTGTCCCTTCAATGCTGAGCGTCAAGCAGGGAAGCTGTGAATACCAATTTTAAAGTCATTGGTTTGACCCGACTCGGAATCAAACCCGAGTCTACAGCTCAAGAGACAGACGCTCTATACCACTCGGCCATCTGAGCTGTTCGTTTCCAAATCGGTTTTCTCCACATGGAGGCTCATTTAGATTGACTCATTTTTCTCAGATCAACTCAGCTTCAGATTTCCCCAAAACTTTTATCAACTCCAAGCTCTAATGGTCCAACTTGCAACTACTAATAGTGGGTTTACACGAACAAAAAAACGTCAATGGAGCAGAGCTGAGCTTTCATAGGCGCGGGAAGTGGGGTGCCAGGGGGGGCTCAAGCCCCCCCTGAACTTTTTTTAGCCCCCCCTGAACCATTTGAGCCCCCCCTGACAATTAAAACAATTATGCACTGAGTGCGACGTGATTAATGCTCGCAACGTACATACGTAATGAAGCAAACATTTTTTAAAGTGCTTTTAACCAACGAAGAATCACTATTCTTTTAAAAATCAGTCAGTTATTATTCACTTGGTCAACGTAACATTTGGTAAAATTTTCAATGCTTGAAGTTTATTTTTAACCGTGTTTTATATCAGCGTTTGCAAACCTTTACAGCAGTCATGGACGATGGCCCAGTAAAAGTATAATGGCTGTCAATTCTTGTAGCTGCCAAACACTTTACGCCAAACTACTCTGAATGCTCGAATGAAAGTCGCTACTGATCATGGGAATTACGTAAATCGTAAACGAAAATGCGGTGAAGAGCAAAAAAACGGTCCTCAATCCTTCAGATGTTCCGAATTCCACCAAAATTTTTGTGAAGAGCTAAAAAAAAGGTCTTCACGGCCCGGACGCGTTACATGAACTGGAAATGTTGGTGGCCAACCTGATTTGTGTACATGCCAAATTGACCCGCGATCGACAGCCAAGCATCCAAAGATCGACCGGTACATCGCGATCGACTGGTTGGGCACCCCTAATTAAGCTTATATGAGCTGGTGCAAGTTCTCTTCTGGTTGAGTTTTTTAATGGTTTTGAATTTTTTCTACCAACCCAATGAAGCGGCTAAATCACTACTAAACTGGCACCGATGATCAGTAGGCTACTCGATTTGAGGGGGATGCCATCCCCCCTGAAAACAACACCATCCCCCCATAAAACATTTTAGCGTAAACCGTTCCCTTACAACTATAATAACCATCTCTTTTTAGGTCTGCATGAAAAGTTGTAGCCTACCACCCCCATAAGTGTTTTCACAACTCGAGCACTGCCGATGATTGTTACTAAAATTGAGCTAGTACGCCTACCTAAATACCTATATCTACACATCTCATTATGTTAAAAAATGGTTCAGTGCTTTATTTTGATTGTGTGTTTTTTGTTATTTTTAAACCTCAATGGGGCAATGTTTGTTGCATGTAACTCTGATCAGCAAAGCAAAAGTTAGATCGGGCAAATTTTGTTTGCCTACTTTTTGGTTTTGTGATTGAGGTATTTGCATTTTACAAATACATGAGTAGTAATTCGAGCATGGTTAGAAAAGCCTAATGGTAGTAAGCAATCTTGTTTTCCATGATGAAAGATTATCCTGAAAAAATTCCGGTCACTTGAGCGGCATGCAATTGATGTCTATCAAAATAGGTCTGCTGAGTGTCCTGCTCTTAAAAACGTGCGTTCGAAAAAAGAGGGGTCTGGGGGGCGAAGCCCCCCAGACGTTGACACGATCTTACTATTTTGAGCCCCCCCCTGTCTAAAAAACGTTCCCGCGCCACTGTGAGCTTTGTTTGTTCTTTGAAGCTTGCAATGAAGCTTGGCTCCACTTTGCTCAACTAGCAAAGCCAAGTTGCATGACATTAGGCCTATAAAATAAAAGCTCAGCTTCTCACCGTTTTGCACTATTTTTTTAGCTTATGTAAACCCTGCTTAACAACTCTAAATTTGAACTGTAGTCACTCCAATCTCCAGTTCTACCATTCCTCCGTACCTGTACTAGTGCACTCTGGGAGTTAAGAATCACTGAAAAGGGTCAGTACCAGTAGACCTTGAAATTTTTTTGCCT